>NQII01000040.1:1667203-1692417 GCA_002778355.1 Clitarchus hookeri
GTGGTTAAGGGGGGGGGGGGGGCTACACAATATTAGGCAGGTATACAAGTTTTTTTGGCTCTTCAGTTATTAAGTGCATATGTTAAATGAGATAGCCAATAGACTAATAGATATTCGTAAATTATGCAAATAATACTTATGGACTAATTGATGAATGTGTTTATAAACAATGTACACATGCCTGATTTACCTTCAAAATTTTATTTATTTTGCTGTTCACGTCTAAAGGCCAAATGTGAATGATGGAATATAGTTTAGTGTTTCAATATACCATAATATTGAACAACTGAAAGCCGTGTCTAAGTAACGAAAATGTGAAATAGAAATTACTATAGAGAAAGTTTAATCGTAATACGAATTTACTATCGCAAACACAACGTACACATATTTCACACAATTATCTGCAAACTTAAACCATATGTTGCTAGTTCAGTTTGTTTTACCACCATGTTAATTCAGAATGTTGGGTAAAATTGAACAGAATCTTACTCCAATAAATTATTGTGAACAACATTTTTAAAATTTGCTTTGTGAAATCAGAAATATTTTGTATATATTATAGTCGTGTATGAAAAAAACAGAATTTATTTACAAAGGTTTTTAGCTAAATAAACTAATTTTAATATCATTTGAGTACTTTGTTAATACATAGTATAAAGAAATTAACTAAATTAAAAAAATATATATATTTTTAAACCTAAATGACAGGTTTCCATATTCATAAGTGTCTATATTTATGAAATTGCAAACTTTATCACAAAATTATTATAAAGAAGCAACGGCATCCATGCAATTAAAGTACTATAGTTTTACTGGATGAGTATTTAATCATAAAGTAAGTGAACAAATATTAAGAAATTTTTGCTTGGTCGCAGTTCAAAATAAGTTGCAAATTTTGTTTTAATGCAATGCCTTTGTGAACTACAATCTCAAACATACCAAACTATTCCCTTATCTAAGACTATGATTAGTGGAACATCAACGGAAAAAAGTGAAGTAATGTAATGACATAGATTTTGTGAATGCAGTCGTCTGTTCCGGGTAAGTTGCTACCGGCTAGTCGCTGGGACATTTGGGAGCGTGCACGTGCGTTTCTAAGAAGTAAACATGCGTCACTTCAATCCAGTGAATTACGGCGAGCTGGGAGTTCTGTGAAAGCCGTCAGGGCGTCTGCTATAAAGTCACGTATTCCCTGCCTTCGGAGCCTTATCGTACCACGTTCATCAATGCTCCTAGACGGAACTGAGCGAGCATACATTCCTCCTCAGCAAGTGGTCACGGCAGGTTTAGCAGCTGTCGTCCATGTACGATCGTAGGGGTGGCTGTCTTGTGAAAAACACAATACACTCTGATTTTAAAAAGTATCAGTATTAAAGCTTGCCAAATTCCTCAGTTTATTGCACGGAAGTCTTTCAAGGGGTCGACTTACACACGTTCACCTAACTTACTTCGAATAACTCGCACAATCCTGGGAACAAGCTACTTTCTGCGTAGCCAGCAACACGCTGATCATAAACACAACTGTTTGTTTAAGAGAAGTGTAGATGTAAGTAAAATAACATTCCCTATAATTTAACGCCATTAAAAAATATTATTAAATTTAGAACATGTTCCCGCAAAAATATTTCTATTGATATTTGAATACAATTTTCTGGAACAGAAGAAATGCTATTTACACGGTTCTATTAAGTTTATAAAGCAGTGTAACGTTTATTATTTTATACTTTGTCTCATTTCTACCTAAACAATTTTGAAGTTCTGAATATTAAAGTTTGCAAGTCTCACCGTTTTATTTTAATAAAATAAATAATTTACTAAAAATTTTTTGTTTGTTTGATTTAGAACTGCCTTAAACTAATAATAAATATAACTATTTTTTAAATAAATACAATAATTTATGTCTTCACTGCTTTAATTAAACAATATGTTCAGTTTGTCAAATACACTAATTTCAGACTTTCTTTATGTAGTCTGTTATGTTCGCGTTTCGTATGTATTTAAGGTTGTGATAGTGCGTGTATGCTTGCGTGTTGGTGTAAGTGTGAGTACCCGGAAAAATACTGTTTCAAAATTATTTTAATATGCAGTGTTTACAACACCTCTCGTTTGTATTCCTTCGATATTGTCCTTTGAATATTTTTCCTACTTGTAGTGTTATATGTCAGGTGGATACACAAAATTTATGTATAAACAAGAGATAAAGTATCTTTTGATAAATTGCAAAAACATAAGCTTAACATAGCTAATGTTAAGCTCTTTATATTACTGCATAACAAGGTGACTTAGAGATAACAACTTTGTCTTGATATTTCATGTACGCATAACATTTCAGAAAATTATACATATTAGATCTATAATAAAACTCAACGTCTCTCTGTCTGTCTGTGTGTCTGTTAGTGCGCTTATCACTCGAGAATCACGTATACGATTTACGTGTTTTTTATAATTCATAGCTATGTTCTCTGACCAGGTTAAAGAATATGTTTTGTTACGTAAAGTAACATAAAGGATAAGCAGTGACGATAATAGTGAATCCAGTCTGAAAATAGTTTGCCACCTTTGCGCTCTCTTGCAATACGCTGTCTAAACCGTTAAAGATGGAACAATATCATGTAGTGGAGAATTGTGTAGAATAAAAATACTAAAACAAAAACTCCGTCACTGTATATACATGTCTGAAGCCTCATTTTGAAATTACGCATTACTCTCTTCCGTCATTTCTTGTGGAATTTCCGCGATTTCGTGTGTCGGATAGCAGCTTTGAGTTCATCGATTGTCGTCGGTTTGTTTTTGTAGACTCTACTCTTAAGGTAGCCCCAGAGAAAGAAGTCACAGGCGGTAAGATCGGGTGAACGAGCTGGCCACGGGATGTCGCCTCGCAGTGAGATAAAACGTCCTGGAAACATTTGTCTTAGGACTGCCGTAGATTCTCTTGCTGTGTGAGCGGTGGCA
Source organism: Clitarchus hookeri (assembly GCA_002778355.1). Classification (NCBI taxonomy): domain Eukaryota; kingdom Metazoa; phylum Arthropoda; class Insecta; order Phasmatodea; family Phasmatidae; genus Clitarchus; species Clitarchus hookeri. The sequence goes on from NQII01000040.1 coordinate 1,670,156, forward strand.
CCATCCTGTTGAAACCATACAGCAGGATTTCCACGTTCATTCAGTTTCGGCTCCAGGAAGTTGTGTAGCATCTCTACGTAACGATGAGACGTTACTGTAACTGTTCGTCCTTCCTCCTCAACAAAATACGCGTCTATTATTCCAAAGTCTGCTACAGCACACCAAACAGTGACACGTTGGCTATGGAGAGGTCGCTCATGAAGTTGCCGAGGATTATTTTCTGCCCAATATCGAAAATTCTGTTTGTTGACGAATCCTGATAAATGAAAATGTGCTTCGTCACTTGAGAGAACAACTGCGTATGTTGTAACGTTTTCCAGGATAGCGTGACAAGATGCAATACGGTTGGCCCAATCACGTTCACTAAGTTCCTGCACCACCATGATTTTGTACCGATGAGAATGGAGGTCTTGGTGTAAAATTCTTCTCACACTACCATCAGATATTCCCAAAATGGCAGCGTGCCTACGGGCTGGACGTCTTGGAGATTTGGTAAATGCTTGTTGGAGTAATTGAACGTTCTGTGGAGTTCAAGCGCTGCGAGGTCTACCAGGCGGTGCATTTTTTAAAGCCGAACCTATGACTCTAAAATTTTTAACCCACAATATAATGGTTTTCCTGTCAGGGACTGCACCGTGCCGACCTATTCCGAAGCGCGTACGAAATAATCGCTGCATCATGATTACAGAATCGCCATTTCTAAAATAGGTTTCAAGGACGAACGCACGATGTTCACCGCTCCATGCCATGGTGGCGACTGAAATGGCAGCAGTGGTGCTGCACTATGACACAAACCCGGGCCGCCTACAAACACTAGCGCTGAGCCCATGGCGGTGGCAAATTCGGAGTTATTTTTGCCGCTCCCGATAATTATCCAGTGTGTGTAGCGGCAGTTACCATCCCAATACATCTCCGATGCAATGTCGGCAGATAACACTTGGGAGGCAGTGAAGGTATACCAGTACAGGTTTCGAGGTTAATTTTCATGTTGCCACTTCGTCGACGGAACTGCGATTTGTATTTTTCACATGCGAAAGTAACATTCTCCACATTCTGAATATAGTTGACCCCATGTCGCAGAGCATTGCTGCTATCAGAAAATTTCTTCTCACTTTAACGATACGATTTCCTGGAATACGTTCCCTCATGGGTCGAGACAATGCTCTACTCTGCAGAGTCCGTGTATCATCCTATCCATCCATCCCCGATGTAACTCTACATACAAGCCGTCGAAATGTGACTACTCATTAAAGTAGGTAATCTAAAAAGGAAACAGTAAAAAAAACATGCGATGTAACATAAAGTGAGAGTCTCAAAATATCATAGCAGACAAGATTTAGAAAAGATTGCGAACAATAAATATACATCAACCAGTAGAAGCTACATTAGAAATACCGATATAAAGGTCACACATTTAAACAAAGAAATCGTTGGGGGAAGACGACCTAGTGCACCCTCGATTTTAAATTACACAACATTATGAAGAAACCCTCCAAATATTACATACATGATCAGTTCGGCATTAAAAAAGTCGGTAAAATATACATATTAAATATTAGCACTCTAAGCGAGTTAAAAAGTATCAGGAAATAAACCAGTGGGAAAAAAATCAAAACTATTTAATAAATATACCAAGTTGAGACCGTAACAACGACCCATCCTAATCCTGAGTCGTACCCTGTTTGGAAAAAAAAAACACGTATGTAAAAATCAAATCATATTGGAAATTTATATTAAAAAGTACCTGCACTGATAAATACAGATAACTGATAAATACAGAGACAAGTCGTGATGCCTATCACAATTCATATCACAAGTTCCCCAAATGGGTTCAAGCTGCCCAAGCATTGCTTTCACATTCAACTCATATACATACCAGCCCCTTATAAGTGAGAATTAAGCGTGTCGAATAGCTACAGTACATACTCAAGCCTTTACATGCGCTTTTATTTTATATTATTTGCATCTGCGATTCGTGCAATACCCTAATAAAATGTGACGAACTAGCTGGAGAGCCAAAAAAACTGGTATAGGCATGCGTATGCAAATAACAGAGATATGAAACCAATCAGAGTAACGCGATGCGGTCGGCAGCGCCTATATAAGACAACACGAGTCTGGCAAAGTTACTAGATCGGTTACTACTAATACAATGGCAGGTTATCAAGATTTAAGTGAGTTTGAACGTGGTGTCATAGTCGGCGCACGAGAGATGGGACATAGCAACCCGAGGCAGCGATACAATTTGGATTTTCACTTACGACCATTTCAGGAGTGTACCGTGAATATTGGGAATCCGGCAAACCATCAAATCTTCGACATCGCTGCGGCCGGAAAAAAAAAAGTGAACGAACGGAACAAACGACGACTGACGAGAATCATTAAACGTGACAGATGTGCAACCCTTTCTCAAATTGGGGGCATCAACAAGTGCCAGCGTGCGAACTATTCAACTTACCATCATTGATACGGGCTNGAACTATTCAACGGACCATCATTGATATGGGCTTTCGGAGCCGAAGGCCCACTCGTGTACCGTTGTTGACTGCATGACACAAAGCTTTACGCCTCGCCTGGGCCTGCCAACACCGCCATTGGACTGTTGATGACTGGAAACACGTTGACTGGTCTGACGAGTCTTGTTTCCAATTGTATCGGGCGGATGGACGTGTACGGGTATGGAGACATCCTCATGAATCCATGGACCCTATATGTCAACAGGGGACTGTTCAAGCTGGCGGAGGCTCTGTCATGGTATGGGGCATGTGCCGTTGGCGTGAAATGGGACCCCTGATACGTCTAGATACGACTCTGACTGGTGACAGATAAGTAAGCATCCTGTCCGATCACCTGCACCCATTCATGTCCATTGTGCATTCCGACGGACATGGACAATTCCAGCAGAACAATGCGACACCCACGCTTCAAGAGTTGCTATCGAGTGGCTCTAGGAACACTCTTCTGACTTTAGACACTTCTATTGGCCACCTAAATCACCAGACATGAACATTATTGAGCATATCTGGGATGCTTTGCTACGTGCTGTACAGAAGAGATCTCCACCGCCTCGCACTCCTATGGATTTGTGGACTGCCCTGCAAGATTCATGGTTTGAATTGCCTCCTGCATACCTTCAGACATTAGTCGAGTCCATGCCACGTCGTCTTGCGGCACGTCTGCGTGCTCGCGGGAGCCCTACACGATATTAGGAAGGTGTACCAGTTTTTTTGGCTTTTCAGTGTATATATGTATAAAGACAAACTGGCGGGAGAATGAACCGGTAATATCTGTAAAGCCTTTCGGAAAATTAACGCACATGCCTGAAAATAACATACACCATAAAATAGATAAAGGCAGCAGCACGGAAGAGAATACATGTCCCCTCGCCTTTAATATCGAATGCATATTTTTTTTAGTCGACATTTCTGATGGGTCTTCGCATTTTGTTTCCGATCGTCGGTTATATTTCGAAGCCAATAAAGCTACAANAGTCGACATTTCTGATGGGTCTTCGCATTTTGTTTCCGATCGTCGGTTATATTTCGAAGCCAATAAAGCTACAACAAGGTAATTTTCGTGCTCAGAATATAAAGGGGTAAAGTTCATACCTTCAATTTGCCGGAAACTCATTTTTAACCCCTCGGCCATTCATCAGACCATGGACATATGGACACCACTATCAGTAAAAAAAAAAATTGTCGATGGAGCTATCCAAGCTGAGCTCGCATATTCCTTCCATGATATTACTTGCACAAGCGAAAAAAAACTGTGTGTACTAACCAATCGTGCTCTGTTTCCCACCTTCAAATTAGAATCACCATGTCTATGACACTGGTATGTGCACAAAGGTCAGACATGTGAACCCCACAATACCTGGTATGTACGCAAGATATAGTAATATGTAAAATGGGCTGCGAAATACATTGTGACGGTGACAAGGCACCATCCCACCGAAAAGTGTAATGTTTACTGCGAAAAAAAAATTTCAAGCACCCAAAACAGCATATGAAAACCAAATTTGCCGTTCAGCATCAATAGAAAAAAATCTCACGGATTTTGCGGGAACATTGGAAAAATACACAGCTTGGTGGCTGGTTGCTTGAATCCATTGTGATATTCGGAATACCTGACTGAAAATAATCTCAGCTGATATATCATGGATCCCCGATTCATCAAAGATGAACAAACATCGGTAATGCTTCAGACAAGAACATTTCCATTTCCATAGTATACTTATCGAATCGCTGCCCCACTCCACAAATTACTCGCCATAGCTCGACCCATCAATCGCTTTTATGCGACACCCTCCACTACCTACATAACTCCCCATAATCCTCATCGTCCTCTCATCACCTCCCTTCATCGACAGTGCCCCTTGCAGTGCACTGGTAACTCATATTTTCAGCATATACCACCAGAGCTCACCCATGTCGCCCACTTCCCAGCACCACCCCCACCTCTCCACTGCTATCCTTCCCCTCCATTGCACCCATATACCAGCGTATAAAAGGCCACGGGACCCAGTCTTCCGCCTGTTGCTGCCATCGTCGTCACCTGCTTGCCTTAGAGTATACAATTTATTTTTCGTATGGAGTTTTAGAAGATGTTGTGTGCTGTCCCATTGGGCAGAATATAATTTCGGCGGTCTTCGCAGCCCTCGATACGGAAAGAGAACTGGCCTTTCTACAGAAAGAGTTACTGCTGATGTACAAACACCACGAAGATCGGTACTTGTACAAAAGACTTCCGGCCTACCTGCAGCAGTACGAAAATATTCGTGACTGTATACCATACAGGGAGAGCTTAGAGGGTTGCACTACGTCTGTTCCTGACACTACTCATTGCCGCATTTGGTGCAAGGCGCGACGTCGTGCAGCAGCATCCGCCCCCATCACAGCCACCACATTAGTCGCAAAATCGCCACTGACCCTCATCTCCACTGTCCACAGCACCGCCTCCATCATCGAAAAGTCCGCACAGTTAAAAAAATGAACAACTCTGTAGACCAGGCCACGACCGACCTCATGCAGTTGATCACAGCACGTCTCCGACCTAGCACCAGCTCCACCTGGACCCACTCACCTCGACGACATGCGATGATTGGCTTCCAGCACATAAGTGCCCCACACAGACCACTATCGGCACTAGCAGCAGTTGGTTGAACCAGCGTTGCCAGACGTCCCGATTTTGGCGGGACGTCCTGATTTTTAGCCCAAAATTAAATTTCCCTCGCGGGAAAGGCTCAGTCCCGCTATTCGGTGATTACTCGACGGTGCGGCGCGTAGGCCGACCACCCGGCGCGATTAGAAAGAAAAGCAAGCGCACGCGAGGGCACTATCAATCATTCATTCGTTTGTGTCTATCTATTTCACGATCACGCACGATTACTTACGAAAGAATACAAAGGTACCTAAATATTGCATTTCTTTATTCGTTTTGTTTGAATGCGTAAGCACTGAGGAGTAAGTTGCGTAATTAATTATATTAAACAAACAAAAATAAGCTTTTCTTCCGTGTTTTTTCTTAAAATACCGGAGTTAATTAAACAATACATATTATAATCGTTTAAAGATGAATGAAGAAGCCTATAGTGTTGTTGATTGCTCGGAACCGAAAAACATCACACCTGAGATGAAAGGCAAACTAGTAAATCATCGCCTGACGAAATACAGTACAAATTGGGAGGATGATTATAATTGGCTGTGTATTGCGGAGTCGAATGAGTATAAAGCTTATTGTAGACTGTGTACAAAAGAGTTTAGTATTTCTCATGGTGGACTAAATGATGTAGTGAAGCACTCAAAAACAAGTACTCACTTGAAGATCGCGAGTTCTCGCTGCAAGGAATATAAGCAGCTATTTCCAGGCACCAGGTACGTCCACTTATGATCGTGATCTCGACGATATTATATATAAAATGTCAGACGCAGAAATTACTTCGATAAATCACACTGTTAAAAATTCGTTAAGCTACAATAGTATGGATTGTTTTCCCTAAAGAAAGTAAGTGATTTGATCAAGTCCCTTAACTGTGTTAGTGAAAAGATGAAATAAAGAAGCCAGGACTCGCACAGCTCTATGTTTCGCTTGTTACCACTCCCCTTTACCTCACCGCTTTCCTCCCCTTCCAAAAACACCTGAAAAACACCCGTAAATATCAGCTGAAAAAATTNCTCCCCTTTACCTCACCGCTTTCCTCCCCTTCCAAAAACACCTGAAAAACACCCGTAAATATCAGCTGAAAAAATGAAAGAAGTTTCTTTGAAGAAATTTAAAGACGTGTTAGTGGATTCCACAGTTTTGGTTGATGTACCTTAGGTAAATAGAGGCCCATTGTATGGAAATAACATTTTGGGAATCGTATTAGATATAAAAAAATTTTTGTTCTAAATTGGTACCTCAGTTTGAATTATAAAAGATTGGCTACCTAGAAACGCTCTTCAAATAGTTACTACAACATNTTCTAAATTGGTACCTCAGTTTGAATTATAAAAGATTGGCTACCTAGAAACGCTCTTCAAATAGTTACTACAACATTTACCAAAACAGTTCCACAAACTAACCTCAGTCTGCGTGAGATTGCAGGAAAATTATCCTTATTTGGAGGTCAAGGATTTAAGAAGTGCTCCTATGAACAATCCAATATACAATGTAAAACAAAAGGATGTGCCTGTAAGAAAAGTAACGTACTTTGTAACTCGAGATGCCAGAAATCAACAACGTGTTTTAATAAAAATGAATGAACATTATTATTTATTAATTACATTTACTAAAAGTATTTAAATTTTCACCAAAAATATCCTTTTTGTTTTTAAAAATATCAGTTTAAGTACCTATTTCTTTTGTTAATTAGTTCCGAATGAATAATTTGTGTTTCTATGACTATTGTTGTATTACCTACTCCACATTTAATAATGCATGGTTTACAAAATAAATACTTTTAATATCTAAACAATGTAAATAATGGGTTCAGAGGGTCTCCTTGCCTCTCACGATTGGGGTTCTTGTATTCGGTGTCCCTCCTAGCTTCTCACCATCGGGATGCTTGTATTCGGCAAATCCCCTTCCTTGCCTCTCACCTTCGGGGTGCCTATATTCGGTGATTCCCCTATCTTATAATCTTTCGGGGTGCATAACGCAAATGCTCGCAATAATGGCCTTCAACTTCGATGCATTTAGTTATTCATGCTGCAAATCATTTTACACAAGTTAAAAATGTGCTTGCATTAATTTTTGAACAAGCATTTTAGTTTCGTTAGATCATGTTGTCGCGAGTTGTTGGCACTTTAAGATACATCCTATTTTTAGGAAACCCCTCCATCCTCACCCCCCCCCCCCAAAGTAAANAAGAAATCTAGTGAGGAAAGGTCTAGGGATCTGGAAGGCAAATTTACTGGACCACATCTACAGATCCAGAGACCATTGTAATCGCGATCTAATCTAAATATCATACATACAACAATGCTATCTGCCTTCAGCAGAATTAACAATGTGGCAGTTCAAATCATGGATGCGCATTGGGGATAGCAATAACAAATAAACGGAAAGGTAATTGGGTGGAAGAGAACACTGGTCCCCTCGACAAGACACCAAGAGCATAGGCACTGGTGTTGTACAGTAGTGTTACCATATTAGATGCTCATGCTCAATTTGATCACGAATGCGAAATAAGAGCCATGCGCGCGGTTGCTTGTGTGGCAGAATGTGGTGAATGTAACACACGCTGTACCTACAGCACTGTATCTGACGATATACCACTTGTACAGGTGTTTTATAATTAAGTCCATTTGATCATTTATAGTCCATTCATGGTGTCTTCGGATATTTGAAATTAACCTTTGAAAAATCACCCTAGGAGCAACATGTCAACCTGCTTTATAAATGACTTGTTTGCCACAAATATAAAACACTGTGATTGTAATCTTGAATAAATGAAAATTTAACTTTGTGTATTCTATAACTTGTAATATTTATTTCGTACTAGCGAACCGGCCCGGCTTCACCCGGTACAATTGAGTTTTACAGTGATTCACTAATAAACAAATTGGGAAAAGGCAATTCATTTATGTTAAAACAGAATTATTAAATTATACTATGTTGGCCTAGGTTTCTAACTGATTACGGCAACCTAAAAGGAAGGAAATATTTTTTACCCGATAGCCAAGAAGTACGGTATTGTTTTTGGAGTGTATCTGTGCAACTATCGCGTAGTTACCACATTTCCGCTTTCCAGCGTCGATGTATGACAATCAAAACGTGAGTTTCATCAAGTTGTATCTTTGGAAATAAGTGTACCTAGGTACTACTTTTTGCGCTTGACTAAGGGATCTTAATCGATCACCGAAGTTAAGTAACGTTCCCAGCGGCAGGAATAAATATACTGTAATGTGTGTCGTCAATACTGTGTGTGAAACAGTATTGTTGCCTTTGTATTATGCTGGACCAGTGTGTGTGTGACTGCAAATATTAGACATGCGAAATTTATATATTTTAACAGCAAACTGAATTTTTGCTATATTTATTATTAGAAGAAATTCATGCCTCTTTATTTATCACAACTTTTAACTTTGCCGTAGGTGTATGAAACACAATTGTGCAACATGTATACATTTCGGTGGTTTGAATGTTTGCCACAATCCCAACAAAATAAACTTATTTTTGTGAAAAATGCAACACTAAGAAGGATACATGTGATTGAAGTTAACTTTATACCACAGATCAGGTAGATGACAATAAACAATTGATTAAAATTATCAAACTGTTCTTGATCTCTGTCCTTGAGAAATCAGTATGGTATGAAGCACCTACATAATGCAATCAGAGCCCCTAAACATCGAGGCATAGAATCAAAGAGTATCTGGATATATTCCTGGGGAATTTACCTCCACGTGGTTTGTATGCGAGTACACAAAGCATCACCAAAGGTTGCTGGAGGACCGTGACGAACAAGTCGCCGACCGACCATATCCTAGCAATGTTCGGTGGGCGACATGTCAGGCGAACATGCAGGACAGGGAAACAGTCGTACCCGTCGTTCATTGAAGAAGACTTGCACTTTCCTCGCCACATGTGGCCAGGCATTGTCCTGCTCGAAAATGGCATGTGGAGTTGCCTGAAAGAGGGGCAGTACCTCGGGCAGTAAAACCTCCCTGATGTATCGGTTCCTGTTCTGATTGCTCTTATTACATAGGAGTCGAGATCACATTTTGTAACCAATTGCGTCCCGGTGATCGATCATTTTGACCCGTTCAAACTCACTCGCATGCTGATATGGCGCCCTTTGACGTCAAAGTGGTAACAGGCACTTGTTTTCACTTCGTTTGGTTGCTCTTCACTGACTGAGCTTGGCGTAATACTGACCTTTACAGCGGCACACGAGAGGGCGCTGCGGGTCCTACAGGTACACCATCTCTCTGCAATCGTGATCACTTATTACTGGTACACTTTTCTGTACATCCTTCGTGTTTGGATTCATTTTTCGGGCCATTCTTTGTGGGTGTTACAATTTTCACAAACAATAGTGTACTAAGCCCAGCCAGAAAACTATAAATAAATAATTAAATATACCTAGTAAAAACTATGTACCTATGTAAATAAATATGAACTGAATGAAAGTTACGGTAAGCTTATTTGTGAACATTTTTTTATTATTTAATTTGTTGCTGCTTTACAAAATATGAGCGAAACGAGTTGCGTTCTTGAATTAACTGTGTTTTCGTTGGACTGGTTGCTCCTTTGTTTTAATATTTATTCGAACTGAGGCCGTTCTTTTAACAAAATAACGGAATACATGTCAATAACAATAGGTTCAATACTACAGTTCTTTTCCCCACAGTTCTAACGGTTAAACACAGTCGCGGCAAAATATTTGCATGTATTACGTGTAATGTGCTATGTCGTGTATAATACATTTGTTAACAATGCAAAATAATAACCCAGACATTGACAAAAAAGCAATACAGCTGACCTAGAAATGTTTATAAGCCTAAATTATGAATACTCGTACGAAAGGATTTTTTTTTCTATTACAAAATTCTTTCAACAGCTGAAAAAAGTAAACAAAACATTTGACAGTTAAATCGTAGAAATTACATGGAAGTGCTTATGTTTACATCCAGCCGAAGGATACGTAATCGGTAGCCAAAAGTAGAACTTTATCAGGGCTTCAGAAAAAAGTAAAATAACCGTGAATTGCCTATAGTAAATTAATTTATAATGAAAAATGGCTTTTTCCATTTGCTATTGTAATATTCCTTCTTGTGACACGCAATGGTGCTCACCGAAGACAAGTACCCTGATGGAGGGAGGGCAAGGGGACTCAAAACATTTATTACAGCAGAATGTTTCGAAACATTACGGGATTCGTTTCATCAACGTTCATGCGTAATGCTTTACATCATGGGGATTTCTCTAACAAAAATACCTAAATGCTTACCCACTTCACGCTGCCTGTAGCACCTTCTATCACAGGCCGAACATGTTCAGAACACAAATATGGCAGATGTTATCTCAATTTCCTTCTGGAATGAAACGTGGTGTTCCCAATTGATGCAACCAAACGTAACAAAATTTTCACCGATTACAGCGCCATCTACAACGAATCGCAAAAACTGCCCTAATAAATATTTCATACATATTAATTTACAATACGAATCTGCAATAAAACATGGGGATTCCCATTTGACATTTCAATTCCATCCTTCCTCCTCCGAAACATCAGATGGGGTGACGGTGAGCTAACTTTTGCGGCCTTGAATTGCCCCCTCTACAAAAGTGAGGGTTTACTTTAACACTTTCTGTCGTACGACACATTTATTTGCGTAATTCCCATGTCCCAGGTTAAATTAATCATCGCGTGCGCGTGTGTGTGTGAGTGTGTATATATNTAAACAATACAAATCGTTGTATTTAATTTTTATTATAAATATTTTATGACCGCAAGAGATTAAAAGCTCAAATCATACAAAAATTAAAAACCTATACATACACTATTTCTTACCAACACTGAAATGAAATAAAGTTTATGATACTTCAAACACTTTTAAGGACCTCCAGAATGAATATCTCAATTTTAAGGTAATAGGATCTGCAAGCGGCTTGCCTGTGAAGAGCTTAGATGCTGAAAAAAATATCGTTCTAAAATGCATGCATATGTATACAGTTTTTGTATTCAAAGTGTTAATGTTTAGAAGGATTTTACGAAATGCAGTAACATTTAGAACAAGTCTATTTAACTTTGCTGTAATGTATTTAGGTAAATTCTGAAGTTAAAATGTAAGTGGTACTTCAGATAACAGTAATTATTTTATAAGTTAAATTGGTTTTTTATTTTTACAGTAAAACAAATTGTTCTTGTACAGGAAAGGCAATATATGTTCAATCAAAATATATTAACTTGAAATATATATAAACCAAATGTATGTTCTCGCATTACGAAATTAATTCTCTAATATTAATTCGACTCTCTAGACCTTGATGTTAAGAGCAGCCCAAATCTCTTTACTCATTCTAATTCTAAAGTATTTTTGCACTATATACTCCTTTAGAAGTTCTTTCACGTTCATTCTTTGTTATCAAGTCTTTGCTACTGTTAATGAATCCTTTATAGTCTCGTCAGCCACGTTTCCCAAATACGAAAATCCGGTCGACACCGCCGAGAATTGAGCCCGGTTCGCTCTGTAGGGAGGCGATTGGTCTTGAATACTACACCGCCACAGCCCCTTATATGGTATTATTGTTTTGCATTAATACACCAGAGAAGCGGTACGCAATATTCATATCAAAATGGTATTAAACAAAAACAGTTTTGTTCCAATTAAAATTGAACAAATTTTATAAATCTCAGTTATAATGGCAAGACGATGGGCGTGGTACTTCGACGGTTGTTATAATCGAATGCGCATGTAATGGCCCTAGCCCGAACCAAATTGTCAAAATGAATGCGAGAGCTTTTCGCTCCAGCATGTGAACATGTATACTATATTCACCACTCTGCTCAACTCGAATTGACTGAAGAAACTGAACGTTTTAGAGCATAAAGCCCTGAAGGGGCGCAGAAATGTGCACGACGAGCAGAAGTGGGGGATATTTTTTTTGTCATTTATTATACTCAGCAAATCTTTTCAAGCGATTATCATTTCATCTCTCACCTGAAGGCCCACCTAAGCGATCGGCATTTCAGTAACGATGAGTAAGTACAAACCCTGCTCGTGCAAATGAGTAGAGCCTACATAGGGAATATCAAATATTCTTTCCGCGGTGTGAGAAAGGTATACAATTAAGATGACTTCCTGGAAAAGTGTCTGCAGTATGAAAGTGTCGCGACAAAGATTTCCGAATCTTTCGACCATGTTTTTTTTCTTCGTTTTACTGGAGGTGGAAACCTTGCTTTTGGACTTTGCCTTGTAATGTTCATTATTTATAATGAACTGTGAATGGGGAAGGCACAACTGCACCGGCATTGGCTTGGAATATGAATTGTGAAACACGTGGGAGAATGCACCCCAAAGCAGTTGGCTGAGAAGTGAGTCCACGAACCAATTCAATGTGAATCAGGCATGAGCTTACACATTCAGAAATACAATGAAAATATTTATCCAATGTTTTGTATAAACAATTACACTATTGAAAAAAAAACTCTCAGGTGTACGTAGATATCGATGTACTACAGGTAACGCATGTACATGGTGGCGATGACTGCTGAAGGCATTTTCCATGAGCATTTTACAAATTATAATATCTGGTATGACTGATATGACATTTGTTGTCTAGTATTGCTAAATTGCATATCACTTAAAAAAATTAAAACATTCGCAATCTGTGTCTCGCGTCTCCTTGTAACTTTTCGTTCTTTAGTCAGTCCTATATTATTTTCAGAATTTATTGTGCTGCTCGTACCGATTTCGTGAAACGAAATCGACATAAATTTACCTTGAGATTTTGTATACCTGTAAATCTTCCCTGAATGATTGTGTGTGCTATTTGAATAAAATGTAAAAATACAACACAAATAAGTAATTTATACAAGTTGCTTTACACCTCCACACAATAATTTGATAAAGATAACTATTTACTTGCATACATAATTCCTTTTAAGCACTATAACACTTTTCAAGATACGAGAGAAATTCGCAATTGAATTTCCGAGAAGTAATTACTCGATATAAAGAGTGCTGAAGATAAATTGGTTATTTTCTCCAACTAAGATCTTATCTGGTCGGAAGGAAAGCTCAAGGTACTTGTTTCGTCGGTGTTCGTCAAGAGACATGCTGGTCGTCGTCCGGAAAGTGATGACTGGCTGGCAATGTGCCAGGTTCAGTGACCTTGCGCGACTGCTTGTGATGTGTTTGAATAATTGGTTTGGAAGCAAGTTTAACAGTTTCCGGTACAGGGGCTGCAGGACGAATGCTGATGCAGAACAGTCACTTTATCACTCCACGGCCGTCACTGTCATCTTGTGTCTGATCGTCGCTACGTCACCTTTGAAGGCCGTCGGCATTCCAATGCCATTAGCTTGACGCGGCACAACTTACGGCATTGGAACGGAAACCTTCAAGTGTAGCGCCATTCTACGAATTGCATTTAATTATATTCTATAAGTAGTAAGTAATTTAAGATATGGTATATTTTCTAAGAATTTCGATTTAATGTATGAGCTAGCATGAAGTGTTTTCGTAAATGAAAGACGCCATCATTCTTGTAGTTCAACTGAAATTTGGTGACGACTTAACCGATGAACCCATTGTGTTTTATTTCTGACTCTTTTCGTCGAGTTTCATAACAGTCATAAATTGTCATCAATCAGTAAGAAAGTTCTTGCTGATATTTTCGAGAACATGATTTAATTTAAAATATTCGTATATAATACACAGTTTATTTATAGACAAACGGCCCCATCGTTATACACTACACGATATCTTTATTTTTTCTGTGTGGCATGTCACTAACAAGAAATATATTTATTCGTCTAGTCAAAGAAAAAGTAATAATAATATTTTAAAAGTCATGTTCTTATATGTTACTAGGTGTCTGTGACCTTCTACTCCTCGCTTCAAAACATATGAAAATAATTTATATTTAAACATAATTCGGCCACATCTAACATCTCTAGAAAAATATCTCAGTGTGTAACAAATACATGTAATTTATTCTTAATAAATTGAAAGTAAATTTAATTCAGAAATTACCAGAAAGACGAATTTTTCAGAAAATGGGCTAAGTAAAACAACACGTCAAAATGAAACTAAGTTCACTAAATATTTATGTTTCAATTCTAACATGTTTTTTGGTAATAATTTAACACATTTATTATGCGATACAGCCATTTTAAACATACCTTTGTTTTGCATGACCGCGCAATTCCTTATTTTTGAAATAACGATATATGCATATTTTGGTTATGTGTTTGCTGGTTTTGGTATCCCAACTGTTGAGTTCCCCAACGCATCAGACCAATTAGATAAAAAGGTTTGAATAATTTTTCTGTTAAGAATTTTTAATATAAACAACTCCGCTATGGTTCAATTTAATAATAGAGCAACTCATACAGTAGTAAATTAAAGATCCCAAAGTTTTTAGTAACAGTTCCTATCATCAATTTTAAAATCTAGCGTGACATATTTTTTTTAAATAAACCTCCCTCTAGTGCATCATTATTTTCAATGCGTGATATTTCTTTGAATATTATAGGTTTAACATATTAATTCGATAACAAAGTATTGATTTAACACTGTTATATAATTAATTTTAATTTATGTTAGGAACATTTTCCAAATTAATCAATTAAGTGATTGGTTGGTGTAATCCAACTGGAAACGCATAAATAAGGTGATTTCATGTTAAGAACTATAATTTTTCTCCGAAAGCCGTACACATTAGGTTTAAATTCAGTGAAATTATTTGACGTTATATACTTGTTTCATTCCAGGAATAAACAAATACCCAACTTTCGATCACCAGTAAACTTGCAAACCCATTAAATAAATTTCCTCTTACATAGCTCGCACTCAATGTTGCAAGTTTCACTGAATCGTAAAACATTAAGTCTGTCAACAAACATTACAGACCATTTTGGAAGTCTATTTTATTATAAATACTGTGCAAAAGTCAATGTGGTGTACCCAACATGACGTCACAGAAGTAGTTATGAAGTTTCCAGACTCCTCGCAATGAATTATGTTGCTGTTTTCTGTTTATCAAAGGACAAGAAGTATTATTCTTTCCTGAAAAATGCATTGGATGAGGAGACGTACTTATAGTGCCTTAAGCTACCAGTAAAACATTTTCAATGTGGCAGACAACAAATTATAGGAATCAGAATTCCGTTTGTGGTATTCTAGATATCAGAAAGTAATGAGTGTTGTAAATGTCACAGCGCTTGAAAAACATTTATGTTATGCAGCCACACAATCGTGGTGGGTGAAATAACATTTTAGGCTATAAATATGAAGAACAGTCAGCCATTTCCCCCCATCAAGTGCTTTTCATAAGGGGAAATTTCATCATTGTACGGAAAAAATGGGAGATTTTATTTCACTTCAGATCCCATTATTAGCAAAATATCAGGTCCATGTGGAAGTGCACGTAAAAATAAAATTATGATCACCCTTATCACGTGCTCATTTGGGTTGTTCATAAACTTACAGAGATTAGAGACACCATAGAACTAAACTTCTATATCCCATGTCGGTTTTCTTTTGGTTCTGAGGGTTTTCGACAAGCTCGAGAAATTCTTAAAAATAAAAACACTGTAATTAAAGTCTTTGATTACCGCGCGGTCTTTATACGTGTGGTGTTGAAATTTTTTGGACATGACTTGAGTGGAGACAAGAAATAAAACTAATTGTAAATCAAACTATCTCTTCACTTCTCACTTTCAGAAGTAACCTCATCTTTCTAAAACACTCAAACTTCAGAATATACACATGAATGAGGATCTGACATATGATAAATTCAACTACCTAACTAGAACTTAAATATCTGAGTCATATCGTTGATGTCAATTCTTATAAATTTTTGTTAGATCTGGTTATATCTACTCAACATTCCCCCCCCCTAGAAATTTCATATATCAAATATAATTTCCTAGAAGACATCAGAGAGCATTGGTAGAAACTAGAATGTTCAAGACAGTGCCACAATCTCATACGATACAGACTACTGCACTGTGTGCACCTACCAATTATGACAATATAAAAAAATGCGATTATGAAGAATATATGTTAAGTAATATGCTTCTCGACCAGCAGATTTTTAAATACAGAAAAGTTCGTTAATAAAAATGACTAAGTCGAAAAGTACACATATTCTATAATTTATAGATTGTTGACTCGTTTAAAAAGCGAGAAACAAGTTTTTTATTTATGAACATAATCTTAGAGAAAAAACATTTATACATTCACGTAAAATAATAATATATATCTTTTTTAATATTCTTACATGCGTGCACACAGATATATGTGTATTTAATATTTGTATCACAAATAGTTATTTTATTTACAATGAGCCAGAGTCGCAGGCCTTCTAACGGACGAGCTCTAATTTGCTTTTCAGGTTATTGTGCTATTTTTCTGTTTGCGTATTGTTTTACTATATTTCGTTCGGTTTTTAGAATACTTTCCGAAGGAAAGATAGTCTAATGCAATCACCTGGCTGTGTGTCTGGAATGTAGGTTCCCCCATAATAACTTTAAAACCCGATAACCTAATTTAACCAAACAAGGTCCATATATATTATTTATTAAGGACATTAGACTTTTATAGTTTTTGATCACGCCTGGTACTTATTTTCAAAATGGCGACAATTTTGAAATTTAGGGTACTCTATGTTATATCTTGGGAACGAATAATCCGATTTAAACCAAATTTGGAACGTTGATAGTGCAATGTATAAGCTTTACATTTAGAAATCGATAAGGACACGTATCTGCCATGTTTTAAGGTATCACAGATTAGAAAAATAAAGCTTTTCCATTATATCTCGGGAATTATTAAACCTATTAAAACCAAATTTGGTACTTTGACAGTGAATGATGTCTGTATTGAATAGCGTAACCTACAATGTTATTGGTGCACCATTTTGTGAGATCGTGCAAATTGAAAAAATGAAGCTTCTGCACTATATCTCGAGAACCATTTTACCAATTTATACCAAATTTAGTTCATTGACAGTGCATGATGTACACATTGAATAGTGATAATTATGTTAACAGGCCATTTTGGAAGATAGTGCAACATGGAAAATAAAGCTTTTGTTATGTCTCGGCAACTACATAACCGATTCCTGCCAAATTTGGAATATGAGTAATAGTATTGTAGGCCATGTTCATATATGCAATTTAAATGGAATCGGCTCTTATTTTCAAAATGGTGGCTGTATAAACATTTTAGGTTTATTTGCAATATCGACATACAATATTGTTTTTACAGTTTCCACCAATCTTGCTACATAGCATCTTATGTATGCCATTTCGTAAGATAGCACCAAATGAAAATAAAGTGGTATTCAAGTAATACTATGGTAGGTGATGGAAACTGCCGTGCTTCAGTGGGCCAGACTAGTATGACAAGTCGTATAAACACTTAAAAATACCAAGCTACATCTACGAAATCATGTTAAAAATGTCAACATAACTTTGTATGCTGACAGTACCTATTCAAACATCAGATGAGCGATTACATAAACTTATTTGTCCGCCATTTTGGCAGGTAGCACCATATACAAATTATGTTTCCGTGTCCTGTCTTAAGAAACTATTAACTGATACCCACCACATTCAGGCGACAAGTTATAATTTTGTATTCAATCTAAAATTTACGACTTACAGAGGTAGTCGCATTTTTACAAAATCACAGCAACGTAAATATTTTATATCAGTAAGCCACAAGACCCAAACCATTTCAACCGACTTAGTACGCAACTGCGTCTATGGAAAACATAGAGTATGTAAATAAATCTCCGTTTTGTTCTCCAGTAATTATGATACCATCACATGAGAAAATATAGTTTTTTTGTCATATGTCTGGGACCAATCAACTGATTCCCATCCAATTTTTCACACCAGTAGTACTGCAGTACGCCATGTTTAAAGTGTACTGACTTTATTCATAGTACGAATGCCATATAAATAATTTAGATAAGTCTAACATTTCTACAAAACAATAATCTAACATCGTTTACTGAGTGTATCCATTAGAAGCATCAAATATGCGTATAGAGATCATATTTTGCCGCCTTTCTGTAAGAAAGTACCAGGTGATGAAATGCAACATTTACGCCATATCTATGGAAACAATATTCTAATTCCCATTCAATGTTTCACACAAGAATTATTAAAGTGGACCTGAAAACTTACATAATTCCAGTTGGTCAGACATTTTGTTTTCAAAAAGGTGCAATTTAAATTATTCCGATAATTTTATCACACCTACTTAATAATTTGACATATTTCAAGATCTATTAGAATCATTCGTTATGACTTTAAAGAGCCGGTTTTAAGATGATTTGTACAACGCCGTAAAATCAGAAACTAAAGCTTTTATGACGTATCTCGGGAAACGGCCAAGCTATTCAAGCCAAAATTTGCACACGAGTAGCGCTACAGTAGGCCGTGAAATCTTACATGATTTAAGTTACTCATCTACTTGTTATCAAAATGAGGTTGGTAAACCTAGTCAACCAGTATAGTAGACTAGATACACCCAATGTTTATTATCCGAATCCTAACCCCGTAATGCAGTTTATTGCACGACATATTACAGTACGAGGAGTTCTGTGTTCGAGTCCCAGGGAAGACGCATTTGTATTTGTAATTGCCNCTAACCCCGTAATGCAGTTTATTGCACGACATATTACAGTACGAGGAGTTCTGTGTTCGAGTCCCAGGGAAGACGCGTTTGTATTTGTAATTGTCTTACTAGTGTTGCATTTGTTTCTGGTTGCATCTCTAATGATTTCGCTATCAAAGAAAGACACATTAAGAACCACCNCTTACTAGTGTTGCATTTGTTTCTGGCTGCATCTCTAATGATTTCGCTATCAAAGAAAGACACATTAAGAACCACCTAAAATCTAACCTTTCAAAAACTTCATAAAAATTATATGCATCCATGTAGAGGAAAGTAAGCTCATTAGTTATATGAACAACTTCTTGTTTTAAATTATTTGGTTACATTTTGCTTATTTCAGTTGTTTTCACTATATTTAGTTCGTTTTCACCAATTTTTTTCGAACTATTTTATTGTTCATTATATTACGTTCGTTAACATTCATATTTGTTCAGTTTCCCTTTTTTAGAATGTTTTTGCTCAATTTCTATAGTATTTTCTGAGTTTTGTTACATTTGACTTGCATACATTTCTTTTCACACAATTTCATTGTTTTTTTAACCCAATAATTTTAAAATTCTCATGTTTTCTTTGTTCTTTACTCTTTTTGTTCTTTTTGTATCAGTATTGTTTGATTTATATTACTTTCCTTATTTTTCTGTTATTTATGTTTTTTCAGTGTAAGTAATTCTTTTTTATTTACATTCGTAGGATTTTCATTATTTACGTTGGTTGACTAGTTGGCTAGTATTACTGGCAATCCTCAATATTCCGTATCTTTTCACCAAATGGGCAAGTATTGACATTGCCTGAGTCGCAGGGCTTAAAATTGTAAACGCTTTCGTTGGAAGGCTTCCGACTCCGGCTTAGTATAAATACAATAACTATTTGTAATACTAACATTAAAATATACATATGTGCGTGCGAGCAGAACATATAATATAGCTTATTATTTATCATTTTTACTACCTGAATGGTAATACAGTTCTTCTTTATGATAATGTTAACAAATACAAATTTTTTATCTCGCTCTTAAATTCAACTTATTAACTATAAATCGGTTATAGTACATTTGTAATTTTTATTGTGGCTGTTTTTCGTTGTTAAAAAACCTGTTATATCTAAACAAAAACAAAACCGTTGTGGGATTTCTCGTTACATGCCTACATGTCATCCGTCTATACTATACTAGACAGGATCAAGTCTTGCATAGTAACTTTATAAATTGTGATGTGAAAAATCCTCTAAACTTACTGTTTATCCCAAACTACGTAGTATATAATTATAATTGTTAGAATTCTTGTATATCATTGCCGGTGGTTCTACTTTGTATTTATAAACATTTCCATGAAGAATAACAATTTAGATATTTATTTTTATTTTGTTCACTATTGACCTGTAGGCGGATGTATGGTACCACCATAAAAAAAGTAATCAAAGAGATATGTTGAAAAACAAAACAACCTCCCACGTATGCCTGTATGTAAATTATTCATNAACAACCTCCCACGTATGCCTGTATGTAAATTATTCATGGAAGTAGGCGAACGTACAGTACCACCATAAAAGTAATGTTACCAAAGAATTTAGTTGAAAACACAAGAACAGCGTTAAAACAGTTAGCATTCGACAAATACAAATTGTTATTATATATAGTACTATATTGTGCTATCTGCAGTGCTGCAATGCACTTAGTTTTTTTTCCCGGCACCGTTGTGTGGCTCGTACAGCTGTAATTAATGTTTCACATATCGTGTTTGACTTTCGGGTTTTATCTAAAATAAAAGAATTCAAATTAGCTTAATGCCGCTACAGAATAGGTAGTGTGTTTCATTCAGGGTCTTGTTACTAGAACCGAAAATTAATTCTACCCCTTCTCATGTAGTTATCACTGCTAACTATTCAAAGTCCTGAACTTACACAATGACTGCAAATATGTGTGCTTCCAAATGCTGAATTAAACTGCCAATATTCTTTCGGGTAGTCCGATTCACGAGGAACGACGAGGCCACGAAGCTGGTGCCTGTCCTCAACTATCACGTCCCCGTGAGTCTCCATCTCGGTCTCCCTTCAGCAGCTCGCACCAGCCAACCACACAAGGGAAGCCGAAATACCCAATCGCGCGTGTCTTTGTATCTACGCTAAACTGTCTTCCGATTCCACACTAATAGTTTATTTAAAATCTAATTATATCAGTACGGGGGTCTTCCCTTCAAGTGCACTGGTTGGTGTGACTAGCTCGTTCCTTGCCCCTTGAGTGGAGAATCTTTGCCTCGGCTGGTTCTGTGAGAAAGGTTTTGCCTTCCCCTTCTCCTGATTCGTCATGACGACATATATTATCCATGGTTCATTCCTTTGACATATTCCTACTTGAAATTGCCAAATAAAAATTGATTTACAAGTGGTCACTTAAATTGCCTTACATAATCTCCTAACATTATGTGAAATACATACAAATTTAATTCACATTCCTAAGACTATTAGAACTCTAGATACAACTACGTTCCCATTATATAATAATCCGATTTCTAGGTACATCTCAGAAATTTCCTTTAACATATAACCTCAATGACTGCTTCGTTCTTCGATAATGGTGAAGGATGAAGGTGTAATTTAGCAATCGCTGATTTTCTTCCGTTCATTATAAAAAATTTCATTATAGCTGATTTTTTTCTTACTAAATTTGGAGCTGCGCACTTCAAACCTTTTGGACCACACACACCTGTACTTCCTACTTAGCCACGTACATAATAAATAACTCTCTGTGATGGACTTAAGTACCGAGTCACCAGTTAAAAAGGGGCGAGAAAAGTCATGCCATTTCTGGTAAAAAAGGGTTCCCTTTATCTACTTTATAAAACTGTCAAAAAATTCAATGTCTTTCCCTCGTAGGCAGGGATTGGACAGCTACATTGACCCTTACAAGCAAGCTAGTTCCCACGCAGCTGGGCACTTTCGCTTCTTTACAAAATTCTACATTAAAACAACGATTTTTCACACAAAGTGAGACCAAACCTGCCTTCGGTTCTTTCCTTGCATCATAAAACATCTGCCTTGGGAAAAGGAATCGCTCGCAACCATGAATATCACCAAGATATTTTCCAAGTGTAGGCATAGGAATTAGAAACAAGTTTCCTTCAGAGGAGTGTGAGTTTTACAACTGGGCTTTACCCTAAATGCATGAAACAAAAATCCACGAATTGTAATGTGAATAAATTTGTTTATCGTTAACAATATACAATATAATATTAAATACAAATGCAAAAATAAATCTCAAAATAAAATTATGGAAAACCAGGAAAAACTCAATTACTCCTCCTAGCACGGACGTACATTTTGAAGTAACGTCACTAATAGGCAATTTCTTTGTTATAAAAAAATTGTTACTTAACATTTCATAGAAAAAATACGGTTTCGAGGGGAGTGAAGGTCCCCCCC
>NQII01000040.1:1692422-1706259 GCA_002778355.1 Clitarchus hookeri
CCCCCCATTGCCCAATCCTTATAAAGCCCTTGCTTGCAACTGCACAGCTATCAGTGAACAACAAAATGGGCAGTTTAAAAAAACCCAAAACTCTGTTATTTTGCTGGTGACAAATTTTATTCTCTGCATTGCTCGCTTTCTCCCTTTTCATCAAAATCGCTTCATGTATCACTGATGGCTCGCGGCGAGTCGCAACACTGCTGAGTTTTTCAACGTGAGCGCAAGGAGTTCCCTCCCATTTAAAGGAGTAACTCCTGCCATTGATGTGTAAATAAATTGCTTCCTGGGGGCAGGCAATTCTCGCTTCATATATGCGCAGCATGTCCATTCCAATATTAATTTCTGTTATAATGCTCCGGGCTATAATAAAATTCATCCGGAAGCTCGCTCTGCCCATTAAAATTTCCAGCACTTCTTGACAATGTGCACTCTTAATCTTGGTGTTGCTTATGAATACTAAAGTGACTCCGTGTAATGGGTAGGACAACCATGCCTTTCTCGTATCTGCTCTTGACTAATTTACCAAAGGTAAGTCTGCTCATTACTGATACTTCCGCTCCGGTGTCGATTATGGTTTGGAAATGGTACCTACATGTTACAACATTTAGAACATGCAATTTTCCCCCGCCAATCCGCCCGACTTATGTAGGATAATCCCATAGCTCGACCTTTTCCACTTCATCAATGTCCAGCTGCAGCTAGAAAAGGGACAACGAACACATAATCCCACTTTTGCATGCATTACCTAGCAACAAGGGATCTTCGTAGTTATTCGTTTTCAGTTCTCTAAATTTTCCTAATGCATCGGTACGATGTGGATTTTATTTTGTACCTCCCACCGTCTAACCTGGAGAGCTGCCCTGATCTCAGCATGACCCTGACCGTGGTGCAAGACCTTGCCCCTAGAGCCACTGCCTTCCGCTTTCCGGTCGCCCTTGTCTGTATTGAGCCAAACCCCTGTGGTGCCATGCTCTGCTATTTTATAGCTGCTTGTTCCTCTTCTCCAGCCGCACAATTACTCATACCACTCCCCCTCCAGCGCTTTCAGCTGAGCTACTCTGTTCATCCTTGGAATACAGCTGCTTCTCCCTCATCATGGGAGTTTCTTTCACATCGCCCATTACAGTCTTTTGTTCGTGTCCCCTATTCGCTCTACATCACAAACTTTCAAAGCAGCACTAGAAATTATTCTGTGGTGTCAGTTTGTGATGTCACTACCAAATTTTGAATAATATGTGGCAGGTGTTTCGCCAAGTGATGTATTAGGGAGGTTTGCATAAATGCATTGTCCAGATGCGAATTATCCTGGACAATATCGCGTGCATAATCTGACCTGGATACTACATTCTCCATGTGGTACCATACCTGGTCGATTTAATATGGTGGCCTGTATTGAATCATTGGGGAATAAACACGAGATATGAACACAGCCCTACAATCTCCATATGTTTTATTTTCAACTCTCAGAGGCAATCTGTGCCCAATTATCTGCGAAACCCGTAAGACGACTCAAGATAAACTCTACAGACATAATTTAACTGCAAGGGAAATTGTTCACATATTTATTCATTGGCCTATAAAAAAAATTGGTCTGGTTTCCTCAATTAAACCATTTAATACTGGTAGAAGGCTCTCGATGATCGGCGACACTACTGTGGACAATGATCATTGCGGGGCACTACGGGAAAATTGTTTCAGCATCTCTGACTCTGTCATTTCTACTGTGGCTACTTTTTTGGCGCAGTGTATTGATAGCGCTTTCATAGTGCTGCCACGAGTTTTCCACCATTGCGACACAGCTCTCCTCTCAGCCGCACCTAGATATTTATGCCTGCGTTTCTGTCCTGACTCTGTGCAATATTATTGTGCTGCTTACTGTTTTTTGGCCTCGTCTAATTGTTCTCCTATTGCCCTAACTGCTATTGATGCACTTTCCCTATGTTCGTCGTTGTACTCCCGTAATTCCCGTCTTAATTCTTGTACGCGATTTTTTAGGCTCGCCCAAAATCCTCTCGGTGTTCCTCGAATTTCTGAGCCATTACCGATTCTGGGGTTTCCAAATTTGTATTAAGCATGTTAATCTTTTCTCCCAGGTCGCTTCGAATCCGCCCCTCCAAACTGTTAATTTTCTCTCCTATCCTTTCCTCCATACCATTCATCGCATCCGTGAAATTACTTAGGATAGCCTGCAACTCTAACTGTCCAGAAATAAGCTGTTCTGCGCCATCCACAGTTCCTCACGATGTACTAGAAGGGCCCGGCAATTATACTTCTAGGCTGTCCGATCGCCATCTTGACAAACCCGGTCCACTCAGCGCTATACATGGTTCCCCCAACTTAGCAATTTAACCAGGTTTTTNGATCGCCATCTTGACAAACCCGGTCCACTCAGCGCTATACATGGTTCCCCCAACTTAGCAATTTAACCAGGTTTTTCACTGCTAGCGTGGAAATTAACTCCATCGCTATTGTATTAGAATTAGTGGCGCATTAAAGCCTCCCTTCATACAAATGTCACCTGCCACTGACAGCACTTGCTTCTCTGGAGAAAGCATGTCTGCTCTCCTGCAACGGGCAATATGGTACCTNGATCGCCATCTTGACAAACCCGGTCCACTCAGCGCTATACATGGTTCCCCCAACTTAGCAATTTAACCAGGTTTTCCACTGCTAGCGTGGAAATTAACTCCATCGCTATTGTATTCGAATTAGTGGCGCATTAAAGCCTCCCTTCATACAACTGTCACCTGCCACTGACAGCACTTGCTTCTCTGGAGAAAGCATGTCTGCTCTCCTGCAACGGGCAATATGGTACCTTGTTTCCGTTCTAATCCCACCAAATTTATGTAAAATTATTTTTTTTTTGTTGTGAATATGAAGCTTAAATTTCTGTGTTTAAATGAGATACCATAAATTCATAAAACACAATTATGAAAGAGGTTTTTGAATTTAAAACAAACATCATCCATTTTTTCCCAGAAAATTTATGCTGAACTACTCAGATTCATTATTTTGAATGGTATCTCTAAACTAAAATTTTCGTTTTTGCCTTAATATAGCACATATTTACAAAAGAATGTATAACTCTAAAGGTACTATCACAAGGGCACATAAGTGGATACAGGCACGGGATATGGTAGTATGTATACAGAAAACATCAAAATATTGTCTCACACCAAGTACGTATTACAGGGGACCAACACTTGAAGGATGCACTAAGTATGGTGTNACGTATTACAGGGGACCAACACTTGAAGGATGCACTAAGTATGGTGTTGGACAACACTAAGCACAGAAACAGGTGGCGATGCAGTAGGGCAGGAGGAATACAAATGTTGGATGTTATCCTACAGAAGGTCCGGCCACGGCTGATACAGCTGAAACTTCAAATATACCGTAGTTGCCATAGACCGAAATTGCCGTCCAGTCTGATCTCAAATGGTATCGTTCGTCGAGAGATCTGAGGGCCTTGCTGGCCAAGAAAGTATGCTGACATCAGGAAGGAAGGCCAGAGATACCCGTTTCGTGTGAGGTCAGGCAATATCCTGCTGGAAAATGAGTTTGTTAAGCTGCACTAGGAAGGGGAGCGCAGATGGTCGCAGAATTTCCTGGATGTATCGCCGCGCCATCACAGTTACTTCAGTTACCCCCCAGTGGAGTGCGGTAATCGTAGGAAATTACATTTCACACTATGACACTTCGCATTGGGGCGGTGTGCCGCTATACAATGAAATGTGGATTACTGCGCTAGCCAGCACGTCTCCAGATTCGAAATTGGCGGTCGTCTGTATCCAGGCAGAGCCGTGATTTTTCGATGAACACCACTCTTCGCCAATCCGCAAGCTGCCATGCTGTATTTTCCCGGCATAATAACACACGAGGTCGGCGATGCTCAGATCGTAATAGCAGACGTCGTAAGGGATGCCGTGACGACAGATCCTTATAGCCACTTGAATATGGAGCCCGTGGGTACAGACGTATCCCCATCTGCTCTGACATGTACCTGGATGGTGCGCAGCGACGCCCGTGGGGTACTTACAGTCTGTCGCGTGCTGAAACTATCCTCCCTTCTGGTGGTTCACCGTGGTCGACCCGCACCTTCTCGACGGGTGTGTGTGCCCTCTTGTTCCCACAGCGTTCAACACCTACTCACAATGTAGGCATAACCAGCCAAGTGGCGAGCAATACACCGAAATGTCCAACCTGTTTCTCGGAGGCAGCCGATGTGGGCTCTCTCAAACTCATCCAGCTCGGCAAAGGATCGTCGAATGCGCCGTCGAGGCATGCTGCGTATTCACTGAACTTGACTCTGTGGCTTACTCTGCTCACAAAGCTTCTAAGGCATTAATTGGTGTCTTGCAGCTATGAATGATGGAGTGATATGTATGCCCCCTAGTGGCACATCTACGCAAGCAAACTGCATTAAACTCAAATGGGACACATTTCGGGCTATAACGATAATGTTTGGCAACCTTCCCTGCACTCGCACGATTCGTTCATTGTGATGAATTTTTTCTGCAAATGAGTGTATTTACACATTTTGAAACAACTCACCTATGAAGAATAAATGCATCGTTTTGGGAAACCTGTCCCCTTTAGGTATAGTTGTCCCATTTAGAGGAGACGTACAATTAAAACTAAAATTTAGACTCATTCTTTTTAATGGTAACTACATATCAGTTTTCGAGATTTTGTTACACTCATTTTCTTAGTGCATAAAGCTTATAATTTATAGGTGTAATTTATATTTGTTTAAAGGCAAACAAATTACCATGGTTTCTGACCCTTGGTCCTGATGTTCTGGCATATTAATTAAAAATTATAAATTAGTTCTGCTATATGCATTCAAATAAATACTGCATTTAATCACCAGTAAAAGCTGCAGAAATTACAAAAGCGCCAGATGTGGCGTATAACTAAAGTGACACATCTGTTTTTGACACTTCACAGCTTCCTTAATTCTTCACTCATGGTATTTAAGTAGCACTGTAGAGAGGTGGTTTGTTTCTCAAGAAACCAAATGAAGTTTTATGTAGTTACGAAAGTAGAAAAATTATGGCGAGTCTTAGAATTTCCCTTTTCCCCTCAAAATTTCCCTTTCTTTCCTCAAAAAAGCACTGATCCCCCCAGTTGAAAAAACGATCCCACAGTTGTAAAAACGATTCCCCGAAAGGCACTTTTAGATCCATCGGAAGGATATAAGGGGATCGTTTTTGAGTGCAGAGCAGTGGCGGCCATTTTGGTTTTAAAGGCATAGGATGAGCCAAATCAATACATGGGATCCAGGATCGGAGCCGAAGCCGACCATCAGCCTTCTTGGTTCTGTCAGCCATTTTAACCACCATGTTTGATGTCGGTGACCTTGACATTTGTCCTTGACCCTAGTGACCTTTGTGCTTAAACCAAAAATTTGCAAAAAAAATTAAAACAAATTCCAAAATATTTACAAAAAATTATAAAAAAATTTATTAAAAAAATTATAAAATTAAAATAAACCTTGAAAGCAAAAACTCCAGAATATATTGTAAACATTGAATAAATTCATAAAAGTTAGCGAACATATTATATAACTGATTACTACCACCATCTTGGATTCAGGTGACCTTGGCATGGCGACCATTGCCATTTAACCCAAAAACTCTTTAAAAATCCCGAAAATTTCCCAATAATTTGCAAAACGTTAATAAAAAATATAATTATAAATTATTTTTAAAAATAGTTTTTAAAAATGTACATTTCCGAAAGTTCCCCAAAGCACCATATCCAGCAGATGACTAACCCCCCCCCCCGCCAAACAGTCTCATTGTATTAACGTCTTCTCCCCTACCATTGTTTCTCATTGGTTAATTAATAGGCAGGCCTCCACAACCCTCACCTTTCCTCATTCTGTCGAATGCACTCCCCCGCAATATTTATTTTTTCGTTTGTCATTTGTTTACATTTTCAACACCAATGCAGCACTGATGACTCCGACCAACATGTTAGATCTGGGTGACCTTCACCTTGACCTCACATCTGTAACCTTGACCCCATGCCCATAACCTTCGATTTCATTTAACCCATATAAAAATTTTAAAACTTTTTTAAAATCAGAAAAAATCCCAAACAAATATAAAAAAATTTTGAAAATTTATTAAAGACTTGTTTTTCATCAATCTTCAGATCAATCTCGCAATATTTCCATCAATCAGCACTGCAATAAGCACCACAATCAGCAATACACACCAATCACACCAACCCATACACCAGTTCATACACCAATCCACACACAATTCCACAAAAATTCATACACCAATCCACAACAATCAACTCAAATCCACACACCAATCCACACCAAACCACACACCAATCTTCACCAATCCACACATGAATCTCCACATGAGTCTTCACATGAATCCACACACCAAGCCATACACCAATCTACACATATCCACACACCATTCCACATACCAATCTGCTCCGCAATCTGCTCAGTAATACGCTCTGCAATCCGCTCCATTATCCGCTCCGCACCCTCTGAAATCCGCTTCGCAATCTGCTCCGCAATCCAAACAGCAATCTGCTCTGCAATCCAAAATGCAATCCACCTCCGTAATCCTCCTCCGCAATCGTCCTCCGCAATCCACAGCGACACATGCCGATCCTTCGATCAATCCCAATCCTTGGATCAATCCCAACCCTTAGCAATTATCCTCTGCAATCCTCCTCCGCAGTTCCGGCGACCCCATGCCAATGCTGCGATCAATCCCAATCCTTGGATCATTCCCAATACTTAGCAATCCTCCTCTGCAATCCACAGCAATCCATGTCAATCCTTAGATAAATACCAATCCCATAGATCAATCCCAATCCTTCGATCAATCCCAATCCTTCGATCAATCCCAATCCTTATCAATACCAATCCTTATCAAGCCCAATATTTATCAATCTCAACCCTTCGATTAGTCCCAATCCTTCGATCAATCCCAATCATTCGATCGTACCTTCGATCAATCAATCGGTTTGTCCCCTGTCCAAATTTATAGTAATTACATTCGTTTGCCAACTGTCTCCTAATTTGTACATATCGACAGAATTAATGTTTTGTATGCAGTCAACTATCCATTAATTTTATACCATAGTCTTTATTATCATTATATATGCAGATCTTTCTGTCACTAGTTTTCATAGCACCACTTTAAAGTTGTGAGGGAAAAAAGGAAACGACACACAAAAATAAATAAAAAGCAATTATTATTAATAATAATTTTTTATTATTATTTTGTAATCACAATTTCAGAAGAAAGCAGTTCATCACATCATGCGACATATCCCCGATACTTCAGTTTACAAATTCTTGAAGATGTATATCTTAATGTGCATGTGATCCCCGCGTTTTCGAAGGCAAATCAAATATCTGAGTCAATCAACAAGTTCATTCGGGTGTTCGGGAAACAAGTAGCCAGTATTATCGGCGTCTTCTGCCTTCTTCATATCGCTTGTTGCAGAAAATGTGTAGGAGGGGTGTGTCAGTGCATAGAGAAAATCGCCATCACGTTCTTCAGCACTATCACTGTCTTCATGTTCATTTTCATCAATGCTCTCTTCAAGGTCATCTTCACCTCCTTTTTTTTGTAGTCTATATTAAATTTGCTTTTCTTTGTAGCAAGAGTCGTATGCTCATCAGTATTTAGAGCGACGGCCGTTTGTTTTAAAGTTTGTCGACTTCACGTGAAAGGCTTGCAAGTGTACATTCCACACAAACCGACTCTACTGCACTCATTCCGTCTTTAACTGTCTCATAATAGTCGCCTGTCGAATCGGTACCCATTGATGCAGCAAGAGGTAATGACGGCAACACTGGCTGGCTCCCAGTAGACGAATTCTTGCAGATCTCGGTATGTTCATTCCTTGTATCGCCTTGCACAAACTGCATGGGAACAATGTCGTAATGTTTCATCGCGCGAAAAGGACTCTTCGTACAGGCCGTTCTCTCATGCCGACGAGCATTTTGACCATAGGTGAAAACTCGATCGCAGAATTGGCACTAGCGACAACTAGTTAGCGATGATGCAGGTCACGGCTCCATGATCGTTGAGGTCAAAGGCAGGCCTTCGTATTGGCAATTCATCTTCGTGGTATGACGAGATAGCGCTTCCAAATCGATGTTCACCTCACGGTGTCAGAACGTCAACTGTATTTTTATATATAAATTCTGTTATTTTTATAGTAAAGAGCCTAACTTGTGCCCAAAAAAGGACTTCCACCATAATATTTACATGTAAAAAATAGGGGAGCACCCTGAGAAAACCCACATACTCGTTCACCCCAGAAGAAAACACGCAGGCCTGCGTAGAGTTTTGTAAAACTGGCTACCCGGTTTTATACGGCAGTTTAATCATACCTTGCTTGTTGCTTTCTGATGTTTTAATGTTGAATCATACCACCTAAATATGTATGAAAGGAAAACGACCAGGCAGTCTTGGCCAGAGAAAAATATGTATAATGCCATAACAGACGTGACTGAAGGAAGGATGGGATATTTTAAAACTACTAAATGTTATCAATTTCCTCAAACTACTCTAGAAGCGAAGGAATGTATGTGAAAGAAGATTGCAAAAAAGGTATGTCTAGCCTACACCTGTGTATATTTAATTTAAATGGATTAGGGTCTGGGTTGTAGCCAGCAAAAGAAGAGGAGGCGTAGAAGTTTGATCAATCGACTAAATCTTAATTAATAAGCAATAAAATACATTAAAACGTATTATGTATATGATACAGTATTTTAGCAGTATTTTATAGCAGTTTCAATTTGCAACCTCTACTGTGTTGCTGAAAATTCTTGATTTTAATCGGTTTCTGGCTTGGGCATATTTAAGCCGGTCTTCAACAAAGCCCAAAATAAAGAAATGGAAGGAAACATTCTCTGATGGAAAATCGTTTGTTTGATGTTTCACTGAAGGACCTCAGAAACTTGGCTTTTGAACATGCAAATAAAAATAATCTGGCAAACAATTTTAACCAAAATACGCAAATAGCAGGGAAAGCTTGGTTGCATGATTTTTTGGAGCAAAATTCTGAACTAAGATTGCGAAAACTTGAGGCTACATCTTTGGCACGTGCAATGGGTTTTAACACAGTTTACAACAATTTGTTTCCATTTTTCTAGTTTCGAATTTTATTATTTGCTAAACTGAATTATTTAATGGCAATTTACGTTAAACTTAAATGCTAGCCATTATTTATATAAACATTTATCTTAATTAGTGCATTGTGTTATTAAAACAAGCGTAATAATTTCAATTTTCATTGCTTTGAATAGCCACCCCTTTATATCCTACCAGTTCTCTAAAACGTGGTACTTTACAACGTAACACTCTAAGCTCGAATCAGTGAAATCAATAAGTGAAATAACTTTCACTGAATGTCAGTTGATAAGCTACTGCCGACTGGAAAATTAATTACATGAACTGGGAATATGTGACTTAGGGCAGTGGAATCTCAAATAAATCAGTGAAATTCAGCCACCATTTAAGTTATTTATGAGACACTGTTTATCAGTTGCTCAGTTTTCACTATTTCCACTGATTTGGCTGAATTATTACTGTTTAAGATTTAGAGTGCGGTAACTTGCGACTGTCTGTAACAAATAACATATTTTATGCAATCAAANGTGTTTCAGATTTAGAGTGCGGTAACTTGCGACTGTCTGTAACAAATAACATATTTTATGCAATCAAAACATTTATTTTTTAAAGGGAATGTGTTACTTACTTGTTTGTGAAAGGATCGATTTTTCGTATCTATTGCACTGTAAGTGTTTTAAGATTTTCTATCCCGTTTTGTCCGACTTTCCCCTAATTTGTCTCGTGTGAGAAGGGGTGCCAGTGATACATAAGTTGTTAAGTTATAGCGATCGAGAGCAGTAGAAGGTGGATAGCTAAATAGTGAATTGATCATGTAAAATTATTGAACAGCTGTGTCAGTAAGCGGTGATTTCAAGAAAGCCAAAGCAAGGAATATTTCTGCCGTTGGCAGTAGCTAACATAGCGGTGCTGCCGAATTGATGTAATATTTTCCTTATATTTTGCGGGTTATTTTCACAATTAAAAATTAAATATTGGGGTTTTACAGAATTCACTGATAGGCATAGTAACCATTTTTGTTGAAAGCAGATGTGTAAACCTTATTGAGTATGAATTGCAACATTTTATATTTCTATTTTGATAAAAATAAAAGCAGACTTAAGACGGAAGACTCCTAGTGAAGTATTTCATAATATCTGTTATCATTGCTTACGTGCATTTTTGTATCATTTCCTACGGGTCTTCAGTGAAAACTGCATAGTTGCTGTGAAGTGAGCTCAGAACGAGTACAATTAATGTATTAATATAAGTATATTTAAGAAACCAATTTATGCTCTTAGGCTAATTGGGTTAGGTCAAGGTTACATAATTAATGTAAGCAAAATTTACACTTAAAAGAGCAAATATTCATGCCTTATTCAGGACTCAAGTCCAACATTGACTGACAACACAAGCAAACTACTTGAGCTTTAAAGGTGACCTCCATGGCGAGGTCACTGACGTGACACGTTCAGACAACAACATTCTGCTTCTTATCCTGGGCAAGCAATGGTCACGTAAACAGAATTTTATATCCTGATTTAGATTAGATTAGTACGAAAGCCACTGCTCTATTAAATTCCAGACTTAGGTAGATGGACTTAAATCACTGAAAGTGATACACAGTTAAATAATTTAAATAAATAACGTGCAGAAAATTCGTGATTATCAGTGAAATTAAAATAAATAAATATGAAAATTTCAGCTTGTTCACTGAAAAGCACTACTTAAAATATTTAATTACTATTTCTTCCATTAACTCGACGTTTATATATATACACATGTATATATATATATATGTATATACATATATATACACACACGTGTGTGTATACATAGAGGTAGTTTTTAAAATATCATGAAAAAAACCTGATTAGACATTTTATTNGTATATATATACACATGTATATATATATACACATGTATATATATATGTATATACATATATATATGTATATACACACACGTGTGTGTATACATAGAGGTAGTTTTTAAAATATCATGAAAAAAACCTGATTAGACATTTTATNTATATACACACACGTGTGTGTATACATAGAGGTAGTTTTTAAAATATCATGAAAAAAACCTGATTAGACATTTTATTACAAATTTTGGCAGTTTACTTACACCATAATCGACAATTGGCCCCAAAAATTGCTTTACGAAAATACTTCAACTAAAGAAGATTAATGGAGCTTGAATGTCTGTGATGTTTTCTGGGTATACTTTTTATGTGTCCTAAATAACTATACGATTTTGACAATTGCTTGCTTAATGAGCAGTATCAAACTTACAGCCAGTGACCACTTCAATAAAATAATTATGTAAAAGAGGTTCCACATAATACACGAGTTTGAGCTATATCAGTAATTTCTTGTTAACATCAAAATCCAAGTAAAATATTTAGCGCATCTGTTGCCAAGAGGCTACACATAAATAAGTCCTTCTGATTGAATGACAAAGTAATTTTTTTACATGTGAACTCGACCTATGAAGACTCTCTGAGCAAAAGGCATTAAAATCTCTTCGTTAGTTGGCCTGGCAGAATGAGTACCAGAATGGTAAAATCAANGACTCTCTGAGCAAAAGGCATTAAAATCTCTTCGTTAGTTGGCCTGGCAGAATGAGTACCAGAATGGTAAAATCAAGAGAATCGTGGCATGTGTTTAACAGTGTCCACACATCTGGCATGGCCACAAAGGTGTCGAGGTCGAGACGTTCTAANGAGAATCGTGGCATGTGTTTAACAGTGTCCACACATCTGGCATGGCCACAAAGGTGTCGAGGTCGAGACGTTCTAACAGAACGTTTGCTCTGTCGGATACCTATCGGAGAGCGCTTTTTTTGGCAACAACAAATGCCTTGCAGACACGCTTGGAGATCGTCCAACGCGTCACCGGCAAGTCGAACATTCAGCCAGCGGCAAATCTGCGTGGAATACTCGATGCGAACATTTTGTGTGATAGCCTGAGTATTTGTGAAAGGAGAAGTAAGCCGGCTTCAACGTTTAAACACCTTACTATTGAAAGCCTTTGGGCATACATAACCATTTTTGATGTTACAAAATTAATTTTATTTCTGAAGACGAAGAAGATTGTCATTAAATATTATTTTTGCTCTACCATGTCACGCGATTTATTAAGGTTTTTAGTCATATGCTGTGAATGTAAAATATGCTATATTCACCATTTTTTGTAACTTCGGTGTAAACGCTGTTAACATTTTGACGCATAATTATTTGCTTCTTCGGTCGGTGCATTCCATTGCGTAATCTAGCAAGTAAGGAACTCGTTGTACCAAATCTTAGTTTAGTGCCCGACGTTTATCAAAGTGGTGGTAAGTGTTCGCCTATTCATCTGGATTCTGAGTTACCTTATCTTTAAATTCCAGACATAATGTAAAATCAACTATTGAGTTTGAGGAGTGGAGGAGGTACATCAGTTTTCTAAATAACAACACAAAATAGAGATAGAAAAAAAAATTTGAAGTTATAGAAATTATGATGCCTTATGCGGTATCAGTGAAAGAGAAGTCGCAATCGTAGGAAAAATGTTTCTGAGGAGTTAAATTCCGCAAACAAAGCTAATCATCTTCTCAAGAGGAGACAGGACAGATCTTTACATTAAGCGAAAATGTGTAAAACATACCTCATTATTGTAATGAACAAAATAATTTGGTTTCTAAGAAATCCTTGGAGGTCGCCTATTAACATTTTCATTTTGATCGTCCTGAGATGANGAACAAAATAATTTGGTTTCTAAGAAATCCTTGGAGGTCGCCTATTAACATTTTCATTTTGATCGTCCTGAGATGAATAACTCTAGATTCCAGCAGATATTCCGATGTAGATTAAACAGCAAATCACCAATACAAATGCAAACATGCTTCAATTTTATACTCACTGATATATTGTACGGTTTTTAAAGTACCGNAGCAAATCACCAATACAAATGCAAACATGCTTCAATTTTATACTCACTGATATATTGTACGGTTTTTAAAGTACCGATAAAATTTGTTTCAAGAAATTCTAAACGCAAGAAGTTCACATGATATACAAACATTTCGATATTTATTCCATTTAAAAACTTGTAATATTTTTACATGTAATAATTATTGTAACAGTTGTATTTTTTAAAAATCCATGGAATTAAAAGACTAGGAAAACCATACACAATAACACCAATATATTGATTATAACTATGTCCGATGCCAGTGGTTTTCTCACAACGTGAAAAACATTACTTGGTATAATTAGACTGACTTATTTTCATTGAAAAAGTGGAATTTAATACGTTAATCGGCCGAAAATGGGCTCTTAAACTTAAACTCGTGATAGTCTTCATTATGTGTAAGAAGCGGTGGGATGCAGATATGTATTTGGTTATCCAAGTTAAAACGTACTTAAACAAGGATTAATTAATAACACGTGTCTGGTGGAACCTACATTTAAGAACTTACGATCCCATTTCATACCTCTTACAAGACTTCTAGTCGAGCATGTGTATCAGGTGCTACGCGGTAATGAATTAAGATTTAAATTATGCTCTATTATCTGTTATACTAAAACAAAACACTTTTGGTGCACTTGAAGTTGACCACATGGTTTGCAGTCTTAAATATGGTCTTCACTTATCTAAAGTTTATAGTACCCCTACCTTCTCACACGTTCATGTCGCAGCAACATACAATTGCAATTTTATTGGAACCGGCGGCGTAACAACTATATA
>NQII01000040.1:1706270-1789557 GCA_002778355.1 Clitarchus hookeri
TGTGATAGAATGAGAGAGTAAATTCGTAACCAAACCGAGAAGAGGTAATATATTGTACACAATCTCCAATTAATTGCTATGATGTTTTTACGATATATATATATGTGTGTGTACATGTATACTAATTGCTTCTGGGTTACTTCTATGCAGTGTGTAATTCAGGTTTTGATAGCACCAAAATTAAATTTATGAGAGACGCGAAAATGACTTAAATGGGCGGCAAATGCTATCCTCCACCCTCATTGTAGAGGGACGCTCTTAAACGCATGCCCCTCATTAATATGGACACCTGTTTCGCTACTGACTGGTACCCATAAGGGTTTAGTTCATGTTTTATTTTATTATTTTTTCTGTTCAAGTGATATAAATGAATACATATTTAACTTCTAAACATTTGGATATGTTCCGTTATGTTTTCCACAATGGCGTTCTTTCGTTCTNTAAATGAATACATATTTAACTTCTAAACATTTGGATATGTTCCGTTATGTTTTCCACAATGGCGTTCTTTCGTTCTTGGAAGATATAAAATGCATTAAAAAAATGAAATTTAAAAAATGTGGCGTTTTCAACTGCCACCCAAAAAGTAGCCGCTATATTCAGGCAACAAACTAACGCCAAGATTTAAAGCTATGCAATACTTTAAAAGTGCAACTCCAACTAAAGTTATTCGTTATGCGGGAAGTATAACATTAATTCAAAGGGTAACTCATCATAATTGGTTCACTTTCGAAAGACTGTATGGAANAATACTTTAAAAGTGCAACTCCAACTAAAGTTATTCGTTATGCGGGAAGTATAACATTAATTCAAAGGGTAACTCATCATAATTGGTTCACTTTCGAAAGACTGTATGGCACCTAAGACAGAAAACAGCACAGCTCTGACAACCAAACTTTGTGTGCAATCTTGCCGTTCCCGGTGCTATCGAGACAGCCAAACCAGCTGGAATGTCAGACCGTGCACAAGCTGCTATTGTGTAATATTCCCATAAATTTGTACCTTCTAACAAAGGAATTCCAAGTACGAAACACATGTACCAGTAAGCAATTTATGTGTGGGTGTTTTAAATGTAACTAATGAAGTTACAGATGTAACAAATTGACCAACTTCCCACTACACATATGGGAACCGCGGGTAATGCTGATCAGAGGGGAATACCGATCCCCCACATTTCTAGGAAGTGTCTGTAACTGACGGGTTCCGACATGTGCTGCCACCTGCCGTCTCACAAACCAAACAGAAACCCAAGAATTTCAGTGCGCGCTAGCTTCTGTTCGAGTTGTGCGACGGAAACATGTTTTATGTTGTTTTGTTATAATTATTGTTACAGATTCGCATCAGGGTAGGTATGAGGCATTAAGTGTAAGTTAAGTAATTTCCGCTTTATAAATAAACCTTATTAGAAGGCTGTCTTATAATATAAACACTTATAAATCTATATTATTTTTCGTTCCTGTACATAACCTTTTCCTGGCATGTGTATTTAGGGGCAATGCGGATAACAGTGATCGGCATTCCCCACAGGTGATCTGGATTCCCGACCAGTTATCGGGATTCAGCACATTCATTTTACCTGTAGAAAAGAATGTTGTTTACATTACGCTGGCTTATCTTATTTGTGTAGTATGAGAAGAATTTCAGAAAAATTAATAATATTTTCGTAGGAAATAAATACATTGTGTAGTTATCATGCACATTTTCTATTGGCCAGGATACAGTTATTTAGTTTTATTGGGTGCTAATTTTGGTCTGCGCATATTAATTTGTGTGAAAGTAAAAATCTTCCCGTTCGTGCATGAGGGGGTGAGTTTTATTAAATGCTAGCTGTGCCCGCAGCTCCGCTCGCGTGGACCACAAGATTATTGTTTAGGTTTTTTTTTTCAATATAGTTAATGCTTTTTATACTTTTTCCTGACAATGTCTGCACTTGCTTTTCAATTTCAATGAGAGCAAGTTGAAAAACTTCGTAACAAAATTATAGGGAGAAATAACGGTATTTGTTAGTAGACAGACACTGATCATAAACACAGAACAGAGCACTAACGATGTCATTTTTTGTTGCTAGAATCGCTCTTTTGCTTTCTTTGTAGATCTGGGTAAACGCTAGAAATCAGTTCCGTATCACTCTGCACCAAATTACTAAAATCCCCGTTAGTGACACACAGACCTAGGCATCTGTTTTTAAACCGCCCATCTCCAATTTTTAATAGTGTATCAGCATAATGTCCTGTATCAACGCCATTGCAGAGTGCACTCTCATATTTAACGTCAAGCTAAATTTCTTGACATTTGCCCATAAGTTTTACGACTTGAGACAGGCTTTGATTTCATCTGCAGGTGTGCCCCTCTGAATCACCGGTAGAGTTTGGCGGAAGTCACCAGTCAGTAATACAACCATTCCTCCCATCATGTCTGCATTGTTTCGTATATCCTGTATAGTTCGGTTTAGGGCCTCTATCGCTTTTTTGTGTGACATTGTGCTTTCGTCTCACACTAACAACTTACATTGAAGCAGCATTGTTCCTCGAGCGCTATTTTTACTAAAAACATTTTCCTGAGGGAATGAGATATTTTTTCGGGATAAAAAGTAGACTATGTAACTTACCGGCCCTCCAACTATCTATGTACAAAAAATCACGTCGATCCGTTCCTCCGTTGCAACGTGAAAGAAGGACAAACAAACAAAAAAACAAACACACTTTCGCGTTTATAACATTAGTTGGGATTTTCAAATCATCCATGTCCGTAATAAAACATTCAACACTTCGCATTTTTTCAACAGCTCTCGAATCTATGAAATTTAAAATGAAAAACAAGGGTTTTCTTGTTAATTATATCATGTGTTATTTCATTTACAACACATCCTATTTTACAATTTGTTAATAAAAATATTTATAATATTAATGCTGTTTATTTATTTTTTACAATTACTGTGGCTTCTGAAAGGGCATTTACAATTACTTGCGCAGTGATAAATATTTGTATTCTAATT
The DNA here is from genome assembly GCA_002778355.1 of Clitarchus hookeri. Classification (NCBI taxonomy): domain Eukaryota; kingdom Metazoa; phylum Arthropoda; class Insecta; order Phasmatodea; family Phasmatidae; genus Clitarchus; species Clitarchus hookeri. The sequence continues at coordinate 1,709,266 of NQII01000040.1, forward strand.
TATGATTTAACAGTTAGCCAAGATAATATATCTTTCCCAATTGAGAGTGAAGACAGTAAGGATGACAATGTATTTGTTAAGCAAGTTTCATAAGCCCAAGAAAGTTATGTTTTATTATCTTTGCTTTACAGATTTGCTATTCAGGGTATGGCTGTTAATCCTGGTTGTTCTATTTTGGAGGTGTGTTTTAATCGTCATCCTCAAAATAATCCAGGTGTTATTAATCAGGCTGCTGCTGTCTCTTCTGTTCAAGCTCTTGTTTTATATTCAAGGAAGAAGATGAATATTAAGTTGGGTGATGAAATATGGATGTTTAGAAAACTAGTCGGTACTACAGGTGATATTCTTGTATTGGGTCATGTACAATCGGTTTATGCTACTTAAATAAAGGGCTTCAAATTATTAATTTATATTAATTACTTTCCCCTGCTTCCCTCCTTCAATTCAAGTGCTTTTTTCAACAATTTATTTATAACTCTTTTTTATTTTAAATACTCTTTTACATTTTAAAATTTTTCGTTGGGAAGTCCTGCATGAGGCCATGGTGATTTGTACAGTTTTATTGGGTGCTACTAGGTTAGTAATAGGTATTTCACTTTGATTTGAGAGTTTGGAGCAATAGCGAAATGAATTTGTCCATTTTAAGGGAAAACAACCCTAGGAAATCTCTTTCTAGTGTTGTAGTGTACACTAAACATTTTACTTTTAATTCAGTTATTAAGTCCAAACCCAATCATTGAACGATTAAAATATCTGGCATACCTCTACTGTGTATAGACCTAAGAAATTTAAATTGTTCTGGTTTATCAGTGATTGTTATGCAGAATTCAGTATGCAAGTCATATTTCAAGGATTGGAATTATAATGCGCTATTGCTGAAATATTTTCATTCTTGAACCGAAATCACAAACGAGTATCNTATTTCAAGGATTGGAATTATAATGCGCTATTGCTGAAATATTTTCATTCTTGAACCGAAATCACAAACGAGTATCCAAAAAAGGGACATGGAGAAAGGAGCTGCATTTCAAGGAGTAAACCCATTCAGTTTGAAATTCCTTTTGCAAACCGGCATGACCGTGTTAAACATTGTCAATTTAAGGGACCAAAACTTGGCAGAAGAACAGTTTTTATAGTTGACCAGAAGNGCAGAAGAACAGTTTTTATAGTTGACCAGAAGTCCAACATTGTAAACCATCTGAAAATGTTAGCCAATATGTTTTACGGCTTGGGCCCTTCTGACCTCCGGCGTGCTGCTTTAGAATATGCAGAAAGAAACAATTTAAACCACAACTTTAATAAAGCTTCTCGCATGGCTGGAAGGGACTGCTTAGAAGAGTTCTTTGACGAGAATTGCATCACTTTCTATCAGAAAACCAGAAGCAACAAGCGTCCCCCGAATTAAAGGGTTCAATAGAACAGAAGTGTCCATTTTCTTTACTAACATGTAGGAAGTAATGACAAAATATGAAATGTCTCCAAAGAAAATCTATAGCATCGACGAGATTGACATGGAAACTATGCAAGAACGAGGGAACATTCGGGCTCCCAAAGGTCAACAAAGAGTTGACTCTGTGACAAGTTGGGAATGTGGTAAATATAACTTTTATATGTTGCATGAAAAGTGCTGGTAAGTTCATTCTACCTATGATCATATTTCAACACCAAAGGATGAATCCTGTTTTTCAGAAAGGTGTGCCACCTGAAGCTAAGTATGCTTGTTTTAAAATGGATAATAAAATGAACTATTTATGGACGGACTAAAACACCTCTATGAACATACGAAACCAAACCCAGAGAAACCTGTACTTCAAATCCTGGAGAGCCATGACATTAAATGGTATATTAATGGTTTCCATCCCACTACACACGTCTCATCATTTGCAACCACCATATGTGATATTATTTGAGCCACTAAAGAAGACTTACAACAGAGAGTGTGATGTGTTTATGAAAGTCAATAATTTGAAAACCATCCGACCTGACGATTTTGCTGCCTTGTTCTGCAAAGCATAATCAAATGTGGCTACTATTGTAAAGATAAATTCTGGTTTCAAATAAAAAGTAATTTCTCCTTTAGATGCGGAAATATTAAGAGACGAAAATTTCATTCACCAGGACATCCTAAAGATTGATTCCATCTCCGAGTCCCAAATACCACAAATTGGAAGAGTTCCAGTTCCTGAACGTGCATCTCCAGTAAGAAAAGTTAGTTCTACAGTAGTCAAACTGCCTTACAAACAGTTGAAACATAACCAGGCTCACCCATTGTTCCTGAGGTTTCATTCGAGACAGTTTCACCAGTGCCTAGTCCAAGTTGCTCTTTTTCCAATGCTAGGAGCAGGAATGTAAGAAAACCACATTCTGCAAATTTAACTATAACTCCTTTGAAAGATGCATAAGTGTAAAAAACNGGAGCAGGAATGTAAGAAAACAACATTCTGCAAATTTAACTATAACTCCTTTGAAAGATGCATAAGTGTAAAAAAACTGATACTAACAGAAAGGAAAATAATAATGGAAGTAAGAATTCATGCTAGGAGAATAAATTATAAAAATGCTCAACATGTCACTCTCAAGAAAATGACTGCATGTAAAATACTTTTGGAAACATCATCGTCAGAAGAGGAAAATAAAAGTGATGAAATATTTGTGATGACAGTGAGTGAGACGATATTGACGATGGCGAAGAAAAGTGTTTGGTGTGTGACGAGTTCGGTATCGATGACGAAGAATGGTATATGTGCACATCTTGTGGACTATGGGTGGACTACAGGGTGGGACACTCTAGAAGGTTACTTATGTGTTGTTTGTTTGTGTTGAATGTCAACTGGAAAATTGAAATTCCCCACGCGTGACATGAAATAGGTTTTGTATTATTTGTTTATTAAAAGGCTTTCAACTTACTAGATTGATCAGAATTTGGAGTTGCCACGTAAACATATGTTTCTACTAACTCATAAACCACGTTAGAGTTGTTAGTTCATTACTTAGTGTGTGGATAAAATGTATTCAGCATTTCAACAATGTTATTCTTATGGAACTTTAACTGATTGGCATTGCCCCACAATTCGGGAATCCAGATAAGTGTTATAATATCACAAAATGGTTATTATACAGAAACTAGGTGTGTTTCTTACACAATTTAATTTTTGTGTTCAAAACATGCAATGTAGTATCTTTGGTTTAAAAAACAGAGTTTTAGTATCATTGTAATTAAAAGTATATTCTAAAATTCTTAAGGTATCGCCATTAACCCCTGCTCCCCAATGTATAGGTAATTTTAGTTACCTTAGGTACTCAAGATATGAGTAGTATTCAATATATTGTACAAAAATGTTTCTTTTTCTCTAAAAACCAAACTTTTGTTACAATACACTAAANATGAGTAGTATTCAATATATTGTACAAAAATGTTTCTTTTTCTCTAAAAACCAAACTTTTGTTACAATACACTAAACAGGTAAATTTTTTTGTTATCGGCCTGAATAATTGACTTATAAGAATTGTCACAATACTAAAAATTAAAGCGTTGGGCGTTGACACTAATTTTATTACTATAGTATTTTTCTTAACAGTTCTGCACAAAAGTGATATAGGGTAGGACACCCATAATGATTATTTTAAAGGGAAATGTACTTACTTCTATNTGATATAGGGTAGGACACCCATAATGATTATTTTAAAGGGAAATGTACTTACTTCTATTTCTCGAAATGCTATTCTTAAAGATAGCTGCTGTCATATTCAGCCATTATATAAAAATAACATTTAAGTGCTGGAAGAACGGAGCGAGGAAAACACGGTCTCTATTCACGGTGCCCAAAGGTAATTTCTTTTATATTTTTGTCTTTAATAAAATTTGTGGTCATGAAAACCACAGCACACAATATATAATGTTATTGTGACTGATAAAGCTAATATCATGGCCAAAATAATGAGTTTCTCGTTTTCTTCTCTCGCAATTAGAACTGTTTTCCTGTAATAGGATAGGTTTTTAATATTTCTTAGACGCTGTATCGTTTAGGGTGGAATCTGCTTTCCAGAAGAAAAACATATATTGTTTTCCATTTTATTGAGAGCAGTAAATTCCCAATTCAAGGTATGTTCTGAAATTAACCAGACAAACAGGCAACTCAAAGTGATCCTGTTCAGCAATTATAATTTGCATTAATGTTAATAGGTAATATTAACTCCCCACGCTATTGTTTTTAGTAATATGTCAGATTTCCTCTAAGACGTTATGGTCGATATACAAATTATTATTAGCTTTTAGCACACGCTAATAAAAGCTTTGCTTTAAAACACTATTTTATAATATATTATTTCATTCTATTTTTCTTTGAGACTTAGTAGTTGGTAGACAGCATTCCATTTTATATACCCCAATCTCTCATTGTAATTGTCTACAAACACGTACTTTATGTTTTATAGTTTTTGAGACCGAAGAGTGGACAGTCAGAATTTCCTTTCTTACTCACACCCCAGTCCCGCTTGACAAGTTGTCAAAAAACACACATTTCTTAAGTGCTCCTACCGCAGACCGAATGAAAATCTTTGCAAGTTGTAGCAGCTTGCGTCGCGGGTGAGCAGCCCCGGGGACTTAGTAGCAGGAGAAACACATTACTATTGTATATTCACGGTTCCTGCACACTTTTTGAATCAAACCTTTGAAAAATCACCCCATGTATGACGTGTTTGATTATTTCCTAAATATCTCATGTTTCACATGCGTCTTGTACTTACGATGACACAAGAGTACCTTATTTTTAATTAATTCAAACATTTACATATATTTTATTTATAAATTATAATATTTCATTGATAATTAACGCAAATAAAAACGGAGAAAATATAGGTTTGTTGGTAATACCTAGTAAGAAATAGTTATTATGCAAAATATTATTAAACTGAGTGCGTACGAATGCCGTGCGTTGTCCCTTTGGTGTAGTTTTCTAGACTAGGATACGCTTTGTTTGCATCAGACGGACGAATATCCTGAAAGAAGAACTTAAGCAGGGCTTCAGAAAAGTTGGAAGTAACAATGAATGGACTATACCTATCAGACTGGCTCGCGCCGACATGCCTCGGGGTTTCATGTCCAGTGATTTTCACCCGCGGCTCTCTCTGTACCATAGTTTTACCGACCTCAAATGCCACGATTTGCTTAGTGGTTACAGAATGTGCATATATACAAGTGCTGTGCAACATAGATAGAGAAAGAGAGAAAGACATTTAAATATGATATTGTCATCGGAACTACATTTGTCAGCAAAGTTTCAAGTCTATCGGATATATGGAAAATTGGTCAAAATTAGATTACAGTCTTTTACCATAACCCGAGACAGAGAGAAAGAGTGAGAGATTAGGATAGAGAGAGAGACAGACATACATGAACATATTGTATTGTCATTGAAAGTAAGCTTATGGGAAAAGTTACAGTATGTGTGCGCCTATACAAGTACTCTGTAATGAACAATGCGAGAAAGAGAGAAAGAGAGACTGAAAATAATGTATTGACACTGAACTATGTTTGTGTGAGTCGTTTAAAGTCGGTCGAATTGTGGAAGTAGGTCAAAATCAATACAAACCTATTCAAACCACTTACAGAATAGTATTTAACTGTATTCCTCGCACTGCCTATGAAACACATATATATAAATAACTCTAATGATTACTGTAATCTAAGTAGTTACTTACACTTATAATAGCGAGTGTAAGTTATTTGAAAGTAGATCTGAGTCAAATAAGATACAAATGCTTCTAGATAGCATTATAAAAAAAATTAACACACTTCAAATAATTGTTAAAAATTAACAAAAAACATAGTTTGTGTGTATAGGCATGCGAAAATATGATTTTTTCTAATACATGTGCAAACATTTTAAATATCTGGAACAGCCTTAAAAAGAGTTATTTTATAATGGAAAAATCAAAATATTAAAATATCCACTGGATGTGCAAACATTTTCTAAAAATGTGACATATTGATTTTTAAATATAAATTTTATGCATATTGATGTAAGTAAAATATTAAATCAGCTTAACTGCCTTTTCTAGTTTTCAATTTTACTACATTTTAATTACATATGCAACAGGAAATATGTAAGAAATACTTTCCAAGTGTTGCAAATAAACTTTATATGACTGCAAAGTGAATAATAAAAAATATTTTTTTTTTACATGAAGCTAACATGCATGCTTCAGAAAATTGCACAGCTACTTATATTACGCATATATGTATGAGGAAGTGTGGTGCACAAAGGAACATGTCCACAACATTGTCAACGTGAGATTTCTATTCGGTCGTTTTTGTTATCCACATGCGTATTGAATTACAGACACCGTTCCAAGCAAACATATATATGTCCCTCTCTTTCAACAGTTGGAAAATCATAGTCCAGATCAAAAAGGAACACGTCCACCTTTGGATTTGAAGCAAACAGGAACATGTCCAATCAGCCAATAGCAAGCTTGTATATACACTGGAGAGCCAAAAAAACTGGTATAGGCGTGCGTATGCAAATAACAGAGGTATGGAACCAATAATAGTAACGCGATGCGGTCGCCAGCGCCTATATGTATAAGACAACAAGCGTCTGGCAAAGTTGCTAGATCGGTTACTCCTGCTACAATTACAGGTTATCAAGGTTTAAGTGAATTTGAACATGGTGTTATAGTTGGCGCACGAGAAATGGAACATAGCATCTCCGAGGCAGCGATAAAATTTGGATTTTCGCGTACGACCATTTCATGAGTGTACCGTGAATATCGGGAATCCAGTAACACATCAAATCTTTGACATCGCTGCGGCTGGAAAAATATCGTGAACGTACGGGACAAACGACGACTGACCAGAATCATTAAACGTGCCAGACGTGCAACCCTTTCTTAAATTGACGCAGATTTCAATGCTGGGGCATCAACCAGTACCAGCGTGCGAATTATTCAACGGACCATCATTGATATGGGCTTTCGGAGCCGAAGGCCCACTCGTGTACCGTTGTTGACTGCATGACACAAAGCTTTACGCCTCGCCTGGGCCTGCCAACACCGCCATTGGACTGTTGATGACTGGAAACACGTTGCCTGGTCTGACGAGTCTCGTTTCCAATTGTATCAGGCGGATGGACGTGCACGAGTATGGAGACATCCGCATGAATCCATGGACCCTACATGTAAACAGGGGACTGTTCAAGCTAGTGGAGGCTCTGTCATGGTATGGGGCGTGTGCAGTTAGCGTGAAATGGGACCCCTGACACGTCTAGATATGACTCTGACAGGTGACATATACGTAAGCATCCTGTCCGATCACCTGCACCCATTCATGTCGATTGTGCATTCCGACGGACGTGGACAATTCCAGCAGTACAATGCGACACCCCACACGTCGAGAGTTGCTACCGAGTGGCTCCAGGAACACTCTTCTGACTTTAGACACTTTCATTGACCATCTAAATCACCAGACATGAACATTATTGAGCATATCTTGGATCCCTTGCAATGTGCTGTTCAGAAGAAATCTCCACCGCCTCGCACTCCTATGGATTTGTGGACTGCCCTGCAGGAGTCATGGTGTGAATTGCCTCCTGCATACCTTCAGACATTAGTCGAGACCATGCCACGTCGTCTTGTGGCACTTCGGCATGCTCGCGGGCACCCTACACGATATTAAGCAGGTGTACCAGTTTTTTTGGCTCTTTAATTTTACATCACGCGAGGTTCTCACAATGCCAAGCCGTCTGTTGTTGTTTTGTAGGTTTTGTTTCAGGTTAATGTAAAAGTATTTGTGTTAAGGAGAGGACGTAAGGTTTGTTTTATGGAAATAGTTATTATATTTCGGATGTAACAAGTTGTCAAATGGAAGATGTATATTTTGTGACAGTTGAGGATAGCAATGTGGTCTCGAGGAAAAGAGAGAAATCTGTAACTGCTAGATAACAAAATAAGATTAACCTGCATAGTGCTCCGAGTGGATGTAACTCATTCATTCCATGTGTGCATAATAACAGGCGATTTAAATGCAACCAACTACGACCAAAAGATGCCTTACTGGTAAGATAGTCTTTAAATGAAAAACCAGATAAGTTTTTTCAAGATACTGAAATAACACCAATGATATGTCTAAGAAATGTAGAAAGCCAGAGGCCTTTGTATGGTAAAATTAAAAGTAAAGTACATAAGTTTATTAAATATTACACAGTGATTACCTATGATAAGAAGGTGATTCCTGTTTCCAAAATGTTCTTCATGCATGTGATACGTATCAAGCCTAAAAGATAAAATAAAATTGCAGATAACATCACTAACGGCAAAAAGTCTTGAATAGAAGGGGGAAAGTGACCTAGTTACTACAAAATCTGTATAGGCTGCTCACGGTAAATTCATCCCTTTTGAAGTCGGAGTAACTTTTTTATTTCAGCCATTTTTTATTCTTTAACCACCTTTTTAAATAAATATTGCCAAATAAGCAATTAACTCAGTGTGTAGATTCGGCAGCACTCGGAAGTTAACGTATATGTCGAAAATGAAATATATTTATTGTATTATTCCAAATGAGAGTGTTTTCAAAAGTGTTCACTTCACAGTGAATAGCCTATAGCAAATAAGACCACTATATGTGATTTTATTAACAAACTGAAATGTCGTGAAATACATTATAATATACAGAAGTCCAAATGTATTTACGTGCATAGTGACTGGAATATAAGCATTTTGCACGAAATGTACACTGAAGAGCCAAACAAACTGGTACACCTGCTTATATCATGTAGGGCCCCCACTAGCACGCAGAAGTGCCGCAAGACGACGTGGCATGGACACGACTAATGTCTGAAGGTATGCAGGAGGCATCGAAATCTGCGCCAATTTGAGAAAGGGTTGCACGTCTGCCACGTTTAATGATTCTCGTCAGTAGTCGTTTGTCCCGATCGTTCACGATATTTTTCCGGCCATAGCGGTGTCGAAGATTTGATGTTTTACAGGATTCCCGATATCCACGGTACACTCGTGAAATGGTCGTACGCGAAAATCCAAATTTTATCGCTACCTCGGAGATGCTATGTCTCATCTCTCGTGCGCTGACTATAACACCACGTTCAAACTCACTTAAATCTCGATAACCTGCCATTGTAGCAGCAATAACCGATCCAGCAACTTTGCCAGACGCTTGTTGTCTTATGTAGGCGCTGCCGACCGCATCGCGTTACTCTGATTGGTTCCATGGCTCTATTATTTGCATACGCACGCATATACCAGTGTTTTTGGTTCTCCAGTGTACAATACCCAATAACAATATACATACATGTAAAAAAACAATTTTTCGTATATTATATTGTCAGTTTAATATTGGCTTCATATCACCTGCACCGGACATTTAAGTTTATGTACGAGTAATATGCTAGATGTACAGATAAAGAAAGCTTAAACTTCTCCCGAAAGTAATACTCCCGTGTTGAAGAAACTAATAGTTGAGAAAAGAGTGCATACGTTACGAGCAAAAGCTTTTTATGAGATTAGGCGGGAACAGTGTGAAAATGAAGCAACTGTTTGTTTGGACCTCCGTCAGGTTCAACCTCTACACAAGACACCGATGCAAGAAGCATTTTATTTATATTAATCGGGTTTTTACGCCGTGTGTATTGTTTCATGCTAAATCAAAGAAACCCTTTTTCTCCACATGGAAAGAAGTCCATACAGGTCGAGGATCGACAGAGGTTTCTTCTGCCGTACTACATTACTTGCAAACAGAAAACTTTGCATCAACAAAGCAGTTACGCAATTTCAGTGATGGATGTGGGGCACAAAATAAGTTCAATATTGTTGTACACACCCTGATGTACTACCTGGGTACCGCAAACAATGATTTATGTTAAATAATTATGACTTTTCCCATCAGAGGCCACAGTTTTCTGCTAGCAAATCAGGTCTTTGGGAGAGCTGAGGCTTAAACCGACAGTAGCAATCAGAGAAGAATATTTCACATTATATGAAGCTGTTAGCCAAGTTCGGAAACTGTGAGAAGAATGGTTGCTGTAAGACACAAAATCTTTATCCCAGAGGTTCAAAAATATAAAATTTTTCAGCCCTTAAAAAAAAATTAATTATTAAAAAAAAAAAAAAAAAAAAAAAAAAAAAAAAAAAGGAATAAAGAAATCAATCGTAAAATAACAGTAGTAAAATTTAGGCCCCTAGAGAATTTCAGATTCCAGGACGAAAGCGAAAACGTTTTGTAATTTAATGAAAAATGATGGCCTCATTCCAAAATCTACAAGGAGCCACTGCAGCAGCTTCATCTAAGACATCCCATATCCGTGGCTTAAAGAAAAATTACATTGAGTCACTTCTCAAAACACTGTAGGGTGGCGACTGGGAAAAATATGAATAATTAGCTTTTTAGAAAAAAATACTGCAAGATGGAATGGGAACAAATGAATAGCCCATAGACAATGACTCCTGAGACTGCCTTGAGGATGACTGGACTTCATGTTTGAATACTGTGCACAAGCATTTTTTTTAACTAATTATTTTAAAAAGTATTCGTTTCATAAGGAACTTTTACAATGTTGACAATACTTGAACTAGTAATAATATGAAATTGATTTACAAAAGGTTTTTAAAGGACTTCAGAAATGTTACTGGTGTTTTGATTAAATTGATATGTTTTAAATATTTGATGTCTTTAATATTATGGTTTCAACATTACCAAAATCTGCACGATTCATTAAAAATGTTAAATAGCATAGTAGGCCTTCTATAGTACATTTACACTATTTCCATGCAAAAGGAGACATGTCCATATTTAAAATCAAAATACCGCAAAAACGTATAAACATGATTTCAGCAAACAAATAAACGATATTAGACGGTAAAATGAAATTACAAAGTAATTTGTCTGTAAGAGATGAAAAGGTGCTAACATGCCTGTTTTGCAACCGGTTGGGCTTGATTTCTATTCCTGGTCCTACCATAATGAATACATTAAAAGAGGGCGTCCAATGAATATATTCGGTGTGCAATTGAATAATTACCTCTTTGGAAAGCATCAAAGTTATAGGTGTGGAAATTAGTTCCTGTTTAAAGCAAATAAAACTTGCCACTAGAAGAACCTGCGTTAACATGATGGACTCACAGGACCCGGGTTCGAATTCTAGTCTGCGCATACTGATATCGGTTCATCTCCTCTTCCTCTCCGAATCACTGTTGACAAATTCTGATTTCGTTCTTTATTGCACAACAGGCACAGCAAAAAAAAAAAAATGTTAAGAAATTGCTGCACACGATTTGAACTAGGGGACTAATGCATTCAGGTTCTACAGATGATACTCCAGACTGGATGCAGTTATCCATATACAGAATGGGGCGGAATTCGACCGACAAACTCCAAGTGGAAATTACCTATGCAAAATTAGAATGGAAATATACTCAACACTTAAAGACTAAACTCAATATTAAGGGAGATATGAGCCCTTGTAAATTGAGATATATAATGTATTTTTGCAAAACATCAGAAATGAAGTGAAATTAAGTTACAGTTCTACGAACATTGCTTTGTATCATCGATATCTTCAACCTAAAAGCAAAATATCATTAACACATCCCCGTAAAAAAAATAATAGGAGGAACTACGGTTTTATTATTAACAATTTATTTACCATTAGGAATTATGAAATTTTGATAATCGTTTATTGAACAGTATGACATACTACTAATACTGTATTATAAATGCGAAAGTCTCTGTGTGTGTGTGTATGTTTGTTACCACTCAGTTCCATAACGGCTGAAGGATTTTGATGAAATTTGGTATGTAGGTACTTTAGGTCCTGGAATAGGACATATGATACTTTTTATCCCGGTAAATTGTACGAGTCCTGTGGAATAACAACAAAACTTAATTCTGCAATTGCTGGGAACGTGACCGAACTCAATTCCATAACGGCAGAACGGATTTTGATGAAATTTGGTATGTAGGTACTTTATGTCCTGTAATAGGACATATGATACTTTTTATTGTGGTAAATTTTACGGGTCCTGTGGAATAACAACAAAACGTAATTCCGCAATGGCTGGGAACGTGACCGAACTCAGCTCCATAACTGCTAAACAGATTTTGATGAAACTTGGTATGTAGGAACTTTAGGTCCGGGAATAGGACATAGGATACTTTTTATCGTGGAATATTTTACGGTTCCTGTGGAATAACATCAAAACGTAATTCTAGAACGGCACCACTCAGCTCCATACTGACTGAACGTATTTTGATGAAATTTGGTATGTAGGTACTTTATGTCCTATAATAGGACATATTATACTTTTTATCCTGGTAAATTGTACGGGTCTTGTGGAATATCAATAAAACATAATTCTGCAACGGCTGGGAACGTAACCGAACTCAGCTCTATAACGGCTGAACGGATTTTGATGAAACATGGTATGTAGGTACTTTAGTTTCTGGAATAGGACGTAGGATACTGGTCATCCCAGTAAATTGCACGGGTCCTGTGGAATAACAACAAAATATAATTCTGCAACGGCTGGGAATGTGACCGAAATATATTTTTCCTCTGGTGTCCGAGTTTATCACGCCTCCCAAGGACTTTTGAAATGGCTTAACGGCTGCTACCAATCGATAACAACTGGGACCGGATATTTAACGTGCCCTCCAAAGCCCGTAAGCGCTTAGATGTTATGCCACTAAACAGTCATCCATCCAAATGTGTGCTGCTGGGAACGTTGCTTAACTTTGGTGATATATTAAGATCTCTCAGCCAAGCGCAAAAAGTACTAACTGGATACACTTATTTCTTAAGTTATAACTTGATGAAACACACGTTTTGATTTTCATACATCGACGTTGGAAAGCGGAAATGTGGTAACTACGAGATAGTTGCACAGATACGCTCAAAAAATAATACCCTACTTCTTGGCTGTCGAGTAAATAATATTTCCTTCCTTTTGGGTTACCGTAATCAGTTAATAAACCTAGGCCAACATAGTGTAATTTTATAATTCTGTTTCCACATAAATGAATTGTCTTTTCCCAATTTACATATAAGTGTATCAATGTAAAACTCAATTGTACCTGGGCGAAACCGGGCCGGTTCGCTAGTAGTTAATAAAAGTGATTCTTACAACTGCCCAGGAGCCACCATTTTCCTGTAAAACGCACATAAAGCTTTAGTTGCAATGCTATAGTGCGTAGCATGTAGGCAATACTTACCTACATACATATATGGTATGCTGCTGTGTACACTTACGGTAAACAGCATGTACCTTACAATAATAATCGTACAGTACTGAAGCTGCCTCTGTGTTTCTGGTAACAGTCAGTATGTGATTTCCTGTAGGAAGTACTTGTATTGCTTATGCGCCTGGAACTGGATGAATGCGGCCGCAAGTTTAGTGTCTTTTAAACGAAAATAGTGAATCCTGGGTAGTTATAACAATATAACAATCTATTGTTAATTAGGTTATACTGCTCAACAAACCAGTTTCAAACATTCATAATTCCTGATGGTAAAAATGTTGCCGGCAAAAGATGGTGTTACCCCTGTTATTTTCATTATGAAGGGAACTATTAATGAAAATTTGCACTTTAGTTGAAGATCCCGAGAATTTAAAACAATGTTCGGAGAATTGTAGTTTAATAAAAATTTTTTTTTCGATATTTCGCAAAAATTCTGTTTAAAATCACTATTTTCCAGGACTTATATCTCTCTTAAGATTCAATTTAAGTAAATGGTGTCCTGTATTTTTCATATTAATTTTGCACAAGGAATCACCTCACGAAGATTGTCGGTTGAATTCCGTCCCATTCTGTATATACAAGACATGAATATCAATTTTTAGTTCTCTTTCTCCTCCTACTAGAGTAATCGTGTGACAGACCTGCCATTGACTGCGATGAATACGGAACTAAGACCTGCACATTATTTGCGAGGTAACCATCCGTGCCGAAAATGATACAAGGTTTACACATTCGGCTATACAATCCATCGGCATGAGAATAGCGAGCGCTTGACGAACCCACCTCGTGTGGTATTTAGCTGCGACAAATGTTCTAAGCAGTTCTCTAGCAGTGGTAGTTTGAACAGACACATCGAGATCTGTAAGCATATATTTATTCTCTGACTGAAAAAACAACATGTGTGGACATCGCTACCTCCTGCTATTACACTGCATACTACATACTCAGACGACGAGGGGACTAAATACTATACAAACAACGATTAACCAGCTATAAATTCTGTTCATAGATAATTTTAAATTGCTAAACTGGCATGTTAAATGAACAAACTTAAAAGCAATGTAGCGCCAGTCGCTGTTAAGATTAGTATTGCGAACAAGACTCCAACTGCGAAGAATAAGGAATTCACTGATATCCGTGCTGACTAAGGAAAAGGCGATTTCTGTGCTGGAAAAGAGTAACATGGTGAGGAAAATAATGAGCACTGTGTTGTAAATGAAGACAGCTGTGATTTACTCAATGTCATCACACATCTCTCCAATGAGTTTACTAGTTCAAGTGCCATGAAGAATATCAACTACATGCAGTATTTGATCAAAAGTGCCTGGACACCCCTCTGTACAAGAAAACTCGCACACAGATTTCGCGGCGAGCAATGCTGCCACTATTAAAGGAGGTAGTGGATTTGATGTTGGTAAGTCTTATGCAATACAAGCAGAATATGTGGAGCAAGGCAACACAGTGACTTCGAATGTTGTGTAGTTATTGGTTGCCACATCAGTGAGAAATTCGTTTTCGGTCATTTACATCCCTCTCAAGTTGCTCAAGTCGGCCATCGGGAATGTGTTGTGAAGTGGAAATGGGAAGGTAGAACCACAAGAAAAACACAGCTGGGTAGGCCATGCACACCGAAGAGCCAAAACAACTGGTACACTTGCCTAATATCGTGTAAGGCCCCGTGAGCACGCAGAAGTGCCGCAAGACGACGTGGCATGGACACGACTAATGTCTGAAGGCATGCAAGTTCAAACCATGAATCCTGCAAGACAGTCCACGAATCCATAGGAATGAGAGGCGGCGCATATCTCTTCTGAACAGCACGTTGCAAGGCATCCCAGATATGCTCAATAATATTTATGTCTGGTGATTTAGGTAGCCAATTGAAGTGTGTAAAGTCAGAAGAGTGTTCTTGGAGCCGCTCGGTAGCAACTCTAGACATGTGGGGTGTCGCATTGTCCTGCTGGAATAGTCCACGTCCATCGGAATGCACAATGGACATGAATGGGTGCGGGTGATCGGACAGGATGCTTCCGTATCTGTCACCTGTCAGAGTCGTATCTAGATGTGTCAGGGGTCCCATTTCACGCCAACTGCACACACCCCCATACCATGACAGAGCCGCCACCAGCTTGAACAGTCCCCTGTTGACATGTAGGGTCTATTGATTCATGAGGACGTCTCCATACCCGTAGACGTCCATCTGCCCGATACAATTGGAAACGAGACTCGTCAGACCAGGCAATGTGTTTCCAGTCATCAACAATCCAATGGCGGTGTTGGCAGGCCCAGGTAAGGCGTAAAGCTTTGTGTCGTGCATTCAACAACGGTACATGAGTGGGCCTTCGGCTCCGAAATCCCATATCAATGATGGTCCCATATCAATGCCCCAGCATTGAAATCTGCGCTAATTTGTGAAAGGGTTGCAAGTCTGTCATATTTAATGATTCTCGTCAGTAGTCGTTTGTCCCGTTCGTTCACGATCTTTTTCCGGCCGCAGCGATGTCGATGATTTGATGTGTTACCGGATTCCCGATATTCACGGCACACTCGTGAAATGGTCGTACGAGAAGATCCAAATTTTATCGCTACCTCGGAGTTGCTATGTTTCTTCTCTCGTGCGCCGACTATAACACCATGTTCAAACTCACTTTAATCTTGATAACCTGTAATTGTAGCAGCGGTAACCGATGTAGCAACTTTGCCAGACACTTGTTGTCTTATACAGGCGCTGCCGACCGCATCACATTACTCTGATTGGTTCCATGCCTCTGTTATTTGCATATGCACGCCTGTACCAGTTTTTTTGGCTCTCCAGTGTATGTTGACCGACAGGGACCATCGAGCCTTGAAGAAGGTGCTACGGGAACATCGCAAGTCACCATTTGATATCATCGCCTGTAAATTCCGCAGTGCCACTAATTGTGCAGCTTGCGCTATGACTGCGCTGGGAGTTACGAGGACTGTTGTTCAAAACTCAAACTCCTATCTATAAACCACACATACTACCTGTGAGTGCGAAGCACTACGTTCGGGGGTGTAAAGAGCACCACCACAGGAATGTGGACGTCTGGAGATCCTTGATTTGGAGTGATGAATAAAGCTATACCATGTTGCAATACAATTGGATTTGGGGGGAGGTGTGGCGAGTGCTACATATTGGCCTTTATAGTGCCCACTGTGAAATTCGGCGGTGGTGGGGTGACACTGTAGGCGTATTTTTATCGTAAGGGACTTGGTCCTCTAGTAATATTACAGGGCACATTAAAGGTGGAAGGCTATAATGACGTTTTCACCAGCTATATGTTTTCTAGAGTAGAAGACGAGTTCGGAGATGATAACTGTGTTTTTTATCATGACAATGCTCACTGCCATAAAGCATGGCCTGTTCGTATTTTATGGACAATAGGTTTTCCAGAGATATACTGACCAGCCTAGAGCCCCGATCTCAGTCCCATCAAATACCTCTGGGAAGAACTAGATTGGCGACTGCACAGCAGACCCCAACGACCCACATCACTTACTACACTTGCTACAGCACCGCAGGAAGAATGATCGGCAATTCCATGAGATGTTCCGATACCTCGTTGACAGTTTCCCCCGCAGGATTAAATCTGTAATAAATACCAAGGTTAAGCTCACCCCATATTAATGTCCAGTACTGGGCAGTGTATCCGAGAGACATTTTAGGACAGTTTCGCATAGGCATCCAGACACTTTTGACCATACAGTGTATATTTCCCAAAGACCTTAATGGACTTGTTAATATACTTAAAATGTACGCATTGGAAAATACAAAGATTTAGCATATGAAATCAGTAAAAAATTATTTCATATTTAAGTGTTTTATTTCTTGTACAATTACCTGCTGCTTTCCTGTGAGACTTCTTGTTGCAGTTCTGAGTGCACAGTTGCGAAGATGTCTGAATATTTAGGGCACAAGTGCAGAACGAGTGCTATGTTTTCATGTATTTATATTTTCTTATGACATTTCAAGCTGACTGTGATCAGATTGAGGTAGGTTTTAGGTATGTTTGGTTTACATTTCAGGTATGTTTGAGGTATTATTTTAAACATGAGTTGTTTTTAAGGTACGTTTGTTGCACGTTTGAGGTGTGAGGTAAGTTTGAGTTTCATTTGAGGTAAGTTTGATGTATGTTTGTTGTAAGTTTGACGTGTGTTTGAGGAAAGTTATGCATGAAGTATTTTTTTACTCTTTTAGTTTTTTTGTTGTTTTAGTTAAGTGAGGTATTTTATAGATATACTTGACGTTTGTGGTATGTATGACATATGTTTGAGGCATGCTTGATGCATGCGTTTGTTTTATGTTTGAGGTATGTTTGAAGAATATTTTTGAGATTGGTTGGAGGTATGTTTGAAGTATGTCCATTTGGTATAGCCAACCGATGTGGATAGGTGGCCTGGTCCATTTGTCTCGTTGTTATGGCAGCCAGTGTAGTTTGAAGGCCTGGTCATTTGTTCTGGTTGGTTGGTATGTCTAGTAGGTTGGCTTAGTCAGTCAGTTTGGTTGGTTGTCATCGTCGTTGGAATGTCGATATGGAATTTTTTCTGATCAGCATGCTTCTGACCAGGTTGACTGATTAGCAGTAAACATGTTGGTGCTCTTTCATATAACTGAGTTGGCAATATTATGCAAGGTTTAGTAATAAGAAAGAGTAAATGTATCGACAGTTTGTCATCCAATTAAAAAAAACCTCCCCACCATAACTGACATATTAGTATCTATCACGAACTGGTTTGGTATCTCTATCGCCAATGGTTTTGAAATAGTTAGTTCCTAAGCTTATAACAGGGCTTAGGGCATAATATATATAGATCTGATTAGACTTGTGCTGACTAGGTACTAGCAATCTTTTCGTGCCCTCTGGACATTGTGTTGTTCCTTGCTGATGCGATTGGAAGTTATCAAAGTTTTCCCATGGCGATATTAACACCACCTATTACTGCAAGCTGTATTAAAGACTTCGTGGTAAATTGAGCACTTTTGAGGCCCTAGTTACTATTAAATTTCACCAACTTTTTGCCCTTTAATAACCTTTTTAAAATAAATATTGCAGTGTAAGTAATAAACACAGTGCGCATATTCCACCGCACTCAAAATTTACATCTAAGGCTAAAATAAAATATATTTATTGACTATTATTCCAAATGAGATGGCTTTAAAAAGTGCTCTATTTATAGTAAATGGCCTATTCCAATTATGAGTGAATGCAAAAATGGAGCAAAAAGAATCCAAAGTAAATTATTTAATGAAATTTAATAAAAACGAACGAAACAAAAGGAAAATAAAATTTTAAGGTCATCTGTTGGAATACCTTCAACTCCAGGTTAGTTCAAATAACAACTATTTGTAATACTAATATTAAAAAATACACAAAGGCACTGGAAGCATTGGAGAGCCATACTAATTCATGGTTGCTGCACAGCCTTCCATAAGACATGGAAAACAGTCGAACATGATCCACAGCACACACATCCCTCTCGACAGTATTTACGAAGTGTTCAATTATATTGAGGTCTGGTGACATCTGGGCAAGACAAGCCACTTCAAGTATATGGAATATTCATTCAACCACAGTGTCACAATTTAATAGCGGTGGACCAGTACATTGCCTTGCTGTAGCTACAGGTTTCCTGCAGGGTGCTGTAGGCACAAAAATGGATGCACATGATATGACAGAATTTTCCTGTATCATTCGCTGGTAAGGGATGATGGCACATGTACCAAGGGACCAATTTGATAACATGAAGACAGTTGCCATACAAAGATACGACCACCGGCCTGAACTGTACCCTGCTAACATGATGGATCCATTACTTCCTGTGATTGGAACTGCATCCATAACATGCTATAAAAATGTACCCATGTGTATCTTGACTCGTCTGTTCAGGAAATATTTTCCCGTACATGGAGGGTCCTAGGACAGTGTTCCCATTCACACAATAATTTTCGAGCAGTGTAATGTATGATGAGGAGAGGTACCCTAGTGAGATGGTAGCTTCTGTTCCCTATAGAGAGGAAATGGTTCTCATGGCACGACTGTTTGGGTACCCATCATTCGGTCAAAAAATATTTTGGCGGAATTTTCTGCCAAATGTCTACTTGGTCATATGCCTGTTTGGCTAAATGCCTTTTAGACCAAATGCCTGTTCTGCGAAATGCCTGTTCTGCCATACACCTGTTCTGTCAAATGCATGTTGGGCTAAATGCCTGTTCAGCCAAATGCCTGTTATATCAAACAACTGTTCTGCCAAATGAATTTTCATTCAAATGCTGTATCCTCGTATGGAGTAACCTGTATACTCTTGCACATGACGTAGTAATCATAGATTGAGGACACTAGTGGCACATTCTGGTGTGTGATTAGAGAAAAAAACATGTTGAACACCACTGATATACTCCAGTAATGAATATAGGAAACAAATATGGACACCAAAAGGATGCCCCAGATGGTGGTAGTTGATTTGAATGACAAAACAATATTGCAGCCTACAGAAAATTATAGGAATAAATGACAAACCAAAATCACAAGTTGGCAGTCGAGCAGAAATGAGTAATTAGCAAACAATATGGTGGATGTAACAAGATGGCAGATGAAAACCAGATGATGGAAGATGTAAAACAAGAAAGCAGATGGAAACAATATGGTAGGTGGAAACAAGAAGGCTGACAAATATCAAGATGGACATCCAAGATGGCGACCATGCAGTGAGGCTATCTAATATGGTAGACGTATCGTTGGCTCCTCAGCCAATAGCCACTGTGCTGGAAGCCCCCCAATATACATACTCCTGTGGACCCTGCTCCGACCAATCTCTGTGCTTTGTGAGAGGCTGTGCAGAGGCTATAGATCAATAAAATTCCCGACAGCTTCCAGTGGCTTGTGGATTCTGCACAAGGAGCATCGTCGTCATCAGAGGGGACATAAGGCAGGTATTTATAATAAATATTATCATGACTGTATGCACAAACATCTATATTATAGAAGGTATTATTGTGAATATTTACTTTCATCTTAATTTGTACCTTGCGTTTTTTCATTGGGATTTGTTGTATACAAATAGTTGACCGCTTATAGCGACCATAGAAACAATAATGTAATTAAAATGAAATCGAAAAATACTATAAAAATTATTACATACAAAATGCCTTTACTGAAACAGTGAGCTTAGTTTGACTATATGACAAATATATTTGAAAGATTTTGTTAGTACGTTATTTCTTATTTGTTACTAAAATATAATCACCAACAAAAGAAGAATCAAATGTTAATTGTCATAAAACAATTTTATACAAGAAAATATACTTCACTCTTAGAGAAATAAAAAGCATCGTTCTTAAAATGTTGTGCATCAAATCATTCATATTATGATATTAAAATACTTATATTATATATCAGCAATATAAAAAACGTTAGTAACAATGTAACATGTCTCTCTATGTTTTATACATTTTGTTATGCTGTTCTCTCCCAAATCCCAAAATGCTCAAAGCTTGTCATTGCAGACATAGGGCTATATGTGTACTTGAATAATGTCAAGTCAAAATATTCCCTTAAATTGAAATAACTATTAAAACGTTATTGTATGTATGAGGGTGAAGTGAGGTGAGTATGAAGCAGTGCCGGAATGCAAGGGCGAGGGAGACGGGAGAACCCCAAGAAAACCCACCAACCAGCGACATCGTTGGCACGATTCCCATATCCGAAAATCCGGGAGCGATCCTGCCGGGAATCGAACCTGGTTCGCCTAGTTGAGAAGCGAGTAGTCTGGCCACTACACCTACGTGGCCCCAGGTACACTAAAGGCACGTTCCTCAGTAGTTTTCAAATATTCTTGTATTTTGGAATAAAACCTGCATTGTAAATTTTTTGTAGTATAACTTATTTGCATAGTAAATAAAGCAAATTACACTCACTTGCAGAGGAAGACTGCCGTTGGAAGGAGTAAGTACCTGAAAAAAGTTCAGTGGAATTTTCATGAAAAGCAGTAAAGATTTATTCTCTGCAGTGACGGGATATTTGCCCCAAATAACCACGGGAAAATTTGTCCCGCATGTGTACTTTACGTATTTTGCTTTTGTCCTTCGTATAGAAAGAACCAATTACATTTCTTCAAATCTTCGGGGAAGTGTGGACATTACCCATCATCCTTTGCAGTCACATATCTCTATGCTAATCACTAAATCACTGCTTTTGTGACATCGTTATTATAAATTAATTTTTCGTGAAGTTCGTAAATATAACTGGATTTACATGTTTGATACTGGTAATACTGCAGCAGTATATACAAGGTGTAGTAAGAATAATTTAGCATATAAATAAATTCATTATCTAGTAATCTAAATTTAAAAAAATTTAAATAAAAAAATTATATAATTTAATTTATTAATTTTACATTGAAGTTATTTTAGTTAAGATTACTATCGAATAATTTAGATAGAAACATTAAATCGAATAAATATTTTAATTTAATACTTAAATCAATTTTTATTTTATTTAAAAAAATGTAATTTTGATGTTTATTAAAAAAAAATATTTTTGGGTACCGCCTTGCATAAATTTAATAATTAAGTTTAAAAATCGAATACTTATTGCTTATCTATAAGTCGAGGGTTACCCCTTGATGATTTAAAAAATATAATTATGTTATAAATTTAATAATTAAATTATGGCATAGATTAAGAAAATTATTGAAATTATTAAGTCAAATTATTAAATTAGTTAATTAAAAAATAACTTTAATTTAAGTACTAAGATTATAATTATATTTTAGTAAGTTTAAAATTAAATTATTTATTTATTGAAACAAAATATTTCATATTTAAATTATTAGATAATAATATTACTTATATGTAATGTGGTCCTTCCTTCCTACTCCTTATAAATGCTATTTAATATAATCAAATAAAATATTTACGGAAAGAATTGTATTTGTATAACCTGCAGCACAATGTTGTTGTACAGCATTAATTTTCTTACATTTTAAATTTAAAGTAATCCAAACTCTTTCATATATGTTATTAATTTTTTTTGCATGACTGCAAAGTATCGAGTCTAAAGGTATACTAATTGCTTTTTCCCAGTCGTGATTTTAAAATAAAACAAAAAAACCTTACCTGTGTCCTGTGTCACAAAACCACGATATTAGCACCTCTCTACCACGATCACAAGAACATTAGAGTAATGTCGGTGTATGTCACACATTTCACGAGTAATTTAAAAACCTATTACGTGACGCAATTTTTAGTTCAAACTACTGTTTAGAAATCGTTTTTTCATAGTAGTTCTTTGTAATTTTAATCGATTTTGCTTCGTTTTAATTTTATTCCAAAACTTACGAGTATTTCAAACTTCTCAATATGGTGTCTGGTTTCATTTTAATTTTTGTGTAGGGCTGTTGTTCAGGAGGGGTGAAGGACGCTCTGTGAACTTCGTACAGTATTTTTCCCTTACATGTTTGTGGTATTTCATTGCGGATTTTGCTTTATATTGCGGTAAGTTTACATTTCAAGTAATTGAAAGCACATTAACCATACAAAGTTCATTCAAAGTTCATCAGGTAAATTTCTCAATAATATATATAGTGGAATAAATTAGATTCCATTAATTGTTTGTCTCGCTCTTTATAGACCTTCCATAATTCTCAGCAGATATGTTAACTAATAGCAATACTATTTTAAACATTTAATGGGCTAGTCTTATTCTTAATGCTGTCGTACGTTAAACTTCATTACATAAATAAAAATGTAAAGAAATTTGATACTCGAAATATATCATGTAACTAAAAGAATCGTCCGATTTCATAAGGCAATAACTTTTACATGAATGAAGATAGGACCTCATGGCAAATTATAAAATACACACTGAAACATAAAGTTTCCCTTTGTGCATGTTGCACATCACCGGTTCACTTGGTTGCTGATAGGTGTCGCCTTGGGGGCACTACAGCTGGTGCTGCTGGATCGCTCGTTCAGTATGCGTCAGGCGGTCGGCTTTGTTGAGTCCGGCGGCTGTGATGACAAAAGGGCGTTCCTGTTAGGACTTCAGATTCTCTGGAAAATGACGAAGACAACCCTTGAGAGCCCACCACACCTCCCTTCCGGGGGTGATTCGGCGTGGCGGTCGGATGCAGGAAACTCATGAGTGCCATGGAAATTAAGTGGGAGCACGGGACGATCAGGTTAGCCCCATCAGTGGTTCTCACTGGTGTACTGATCAATAGAGGTTGGACTCGTGCTGGCAGTGGTTGACTCCGCATGCTGGAGGAGGCCTGGAGAGATACCCCCTCTTGTTGAAGAGCCAGGCGGTGAGCAGGCACCTGCTCCGGTAGTGTATTGTGATGACATTAGGGGTGTGGGTAGTGCTCCGGCTAGACAACACGCTTGGTAAACTGAGTACTAGGATCTCAGGCCTTGTGGTAGGACATGCTCGGTGCGATCTTATGAATCAGATCGGGGCTTCGGATTTGGTCAACTTGGGTGAGCGCTGGTTATGTCTGCGTCGAGAGGGCGTGATCCCTCTTCCCCGCCGACTGGGCGGCCGGGGTGCGGAATGACCGTAATGGCTAAGAGTGCCTCGTTAAAAAATAAGAGCATGGCTGTGATGGCTGTGTATTATACTTATTTATATAGTATGCGTCAAGATGGCGATAACACAGCAATAAAAAATGTTTTGCGTTAAATGTTTCAACAAGTGTGAGTCAGTTATAACTGTGCAGCGTGATTTATGTAGACAGTATGGTAATGCACTTCTTACTGTACAGATCATCCGATGGTGGCACGAGTAGTTTCAAGAGACCAGTTGTGTATGTAAGGGGAAGTCCACAGGTCGCCCAAGTATGCCTGAACAAGACGTAGAGAGCATTCAGCATAATTTTGTTCGGAGTCCACATAAATTCACTTCTCTAGGAAGCCGAGAGCTGGTTATCTCCCATATGACTGTCTGGCATGGTTCACAGTGACGATTGTTTTTTAAACCATACAGGAAACAAGTGCTACAAGCCTTTCGTGATAGTGATAAACGATGATGTCTTGAGTTTTGTGAATTCATTATGAGCATGGAAATAGACAATGGAAACTTTTGTTCGCGTTTGGTGTTCAGTGATGTGGCCATGTTCAATTTAAGTGGAGAAGTACACCACCACAATGTACGAATATGGGGAACACAGCGGCCAGATACCATAGTAGAGCATGAGAAAGAGACTCCAAAGCTGAATGTGTTTTGCTCAGTTTCCTGAGAACAAATGTACGGTCCGTTCTTTTTTGCAGAAAACACAGTTACAGGAATGTCATATCTGGATATGTTGGCGATATGGCTGTTTTCACAATTATCGGAACATTCATATAATTTGATTTTTCATCAATACGGCGCACCACTGCACTGGCACCTGCATATCAGAGAATTTCTTAACAATAAGCTTCCTGAACGATGGATCGACTATATGGCTTACAGATCGTGCATTGAACCACTGGCTTCCAAGGTCACCTGATCCCAGCATATGTGTTTTTTTCTTGTGTGGGTTTGTGAAAGACTCCGTCTACATGCCTCCCCTTCCAACAACTATGGGCGAACTGCGACGCCACATAGCAACAGCAATGTCTGTGGTAACACTTGGCATGCTCGCACGAGTATGGGACGAGTTTGACTTCTGTTTCGATGTATACCATGCATCCGGAGGAATGCACATTGAAAATTCGTGAAAAGGTAAATTGAAACTTTTTACTCTTATACGTATTTTTAAATTCACCCGCAGGTTTAATGAGCATGCATGCAAAAGTTACAACCATGTGAAATAGGATGAATGTTTTTGATACACTCTCTATATTAATTTAAGGGAATTATTTCAGGCAGTCATCATTGGTGAACTACTGGCAGGCTTGTATATTTGGGAGTCAATGAACAAGTACTGTTCTTTATGTGCACTTACTAAGAAATATAATGTAGCAGTAAAATCACATGTGCTACAAAAACTAGGACAATTGTAGACCATAAACTGCTATGGAGCAAGATGCTGTGGAATGTTTTAGAAGAAGCGAACACATGCATAAACTCCGATGCAAATGTTTTGTAGGGAACGGTGATTCCAGTGAATATGCGAAATTGTTTAAAATGAGCCCCACAGTCGTTCCGAGCACATAAGTACACTAGCCACTTTCACACTCTTGCTGTTGGCAAGAATTTTGCTGTGGATGCAAGAAAAATTCTGAAATTGTCCATCTCTCGCCTAAATGCAGCAGCTAGTGATACCATTCGGCATGGTAGTTGTGCAGGCGAGAAAGTGTCTGATCTGGTCTATGACTTAGAAAATGTCCACCTCATGTATTGAGTCAACATGATATATGTATAAGATATTTATGCAACAAGACAGGGGAAAATGTTAATTTAGAAAAGAGAAAGAATTCAGGACTATTGGAGGTGGTTTAAAGTCACGTTCAGCATATTTTTTCCAAAGCTCCAAGGCTTATACAACAGAATAGAAATAATGCAGCTGAATTCTACATGAGTCTTGTTGCTAATTGCAATGCTAGGAAAAGACTAAATTTCACCCAGAAAGGCTCTTTCCAGCAGCGATGCTATATTGCGAAGCTGCAATAAAAAATTGCATTCCTTGGAACTTAATCCATTAAAACAATTTACTGGTCGAAATACAGAAAATATACAGAAGGAAAAATAACAATATTGAACATCAGGAAGCACGAAAGAGGCACAGACTAAATTACGATGATGTTAACAAGACTACCAAAACGAGATAAAGTGTCAGCTCCACTTAACATTGGTTATGATCCGAAAGGTTGACGCGTGATGTATTAGGAGTATAAGCACAGCTCTGTCACACCAACCAACCCCCTCCCCCAGTATAACCATTGTAGGAGTGTAGAGAGACACATGTCAATACTAATCACCGCAGAGACAGGTCAAGCAGAAGTAGAAACTCGCTTCCAAGCCGTACATGTGTCCTGCTGCGTAGACCCACCACCCACCTCCACCCTGTACACCTCCTCCCTTTAGCAAGCCAAGGAAAATTTGTAAGTGCCGAGATATCAGGAGATAGTCAGGTGTATTTTGCCTGAAGTCAAAAAACACACCCTGCGGAATAAATAGCTGACAAGCTGGAAAGGGTGTCACCTTCACCTTTCCAACCTTCAGGAACCATTGCATGTTTTTTAAATGCATTGTTCGGTTTCCAACCACCACCCCCTCGCCGCAACAAGGCGAAACGTGCCGACAATTAGGGAGGGAGGCTAGAAAGGATATAAGCCTCTTTGCTGGGAGGTTGAAATGGGTTAATTATTACAGCACAGAGAGAGCAGTACGTCAGTAGAGCCGGAGAGTTCGTCAGTACCGCAAAGAGAGAACAGCGGCACCGAGTGCGGCCGCGGCCGAGGGACATCGGACCTCCCGCGACAACCATACCTCAGTACATGAGTACATCAGCAGGACAGTTAGTGAACAGGACAGTTCATTGTCACCGCGCCGAGAAAAGAGTTCCGTCGGGAAATCGCGAAGAGGACGACAGAACGAGCCCAGAACAGCAGTCCAGGGGAGACGCACCCAACGCGGGCCTTTTCCAAGACCGCCCACATCGCCGGATCTCATCTGACAACATACCACACCAGCAGAGTTAATTATCAAGTCGCCATCTAGAGAAGCCCCCCTCTACCACGATGTCACCCCCAGTTAATACGAGTTAGCCAAACTAGAGTACCACACCTCGGAAGTGTTTCTGTATGTTTTTTATAACTCGAAACAATATATCCATCCTTTAAAGTGAAACACCAAAAGACTACCTTATTGAAATACCCTCAATCCAAGGCACCTTATAGTCTGTGCCTGGAGGAAGTAACTCCGACCCTATGAACCACTCTGTGTGCCACAGGTGGGGAATAGCGTTGAGGTGAAGAATCAGATGATCAGTTGGGATGAAGAGGTGGTGTGAAGGATTTGTCGCAACATTGCATGTGTCTATAGAAAAAGAGACATAATCGTTACTGAAACGTTTGGGCACGCAGATAGCGAGTTATGGCATGATGTGAGACGCCCTCGCTTGACTGCAATTAATTATGGAGTAGCGTGCCGGCGGAAGTAGAACGCCTTGTGCCAATCATTTGAAACAACTACTTTATACACTTAATATTTGTGCACCAGCAATATAATACTATCGCCAATGTGAATACATTGCTGTGAAACAGTTCGAAAACCAAACTGGATTAATTGTTGAAAAATGTGCGTTTTTCTTGTTAGTCAACCATGGTTTGGTCACACAATAAGATGCAGTTATAAAATTAAACTGCGTTCCCTTAGCAAGAACAATGTGGCTTAGCGAATAAGTAAAGAAAAAGAGAGCTTCTTTCTTTAAATGGCATTTGACAATAAGGTAAAAGTTAAGAAAACACATCACTACTACATCAAATCAAGGGCACCTTAAATATCACAGAACGTAAATTTTATTTAATTGCTATGTTTGACAGAAACGAAGTTCTCCCCATTGTGAAAGTGCGCAGAGACGAGTAAGTATAGAAAAAAAATTCCTAAACTTGAATGTTTCTATATTAATTGTTTGCTACCTGAGATAGTAGCACCCATTTTATTTACCAGGAAAACTGTTTGCGAAAACCATTTTGTTACAAGTGGACCTTTAGTCTTCGTAAATTTTCACTCCCCCAAACCCCCTCGGTAGTAAAAAATGCAGTCTGGTAACCGGAGAAAGGCAGGCAGAGTTACAAAAGGAGCCGATATATCGCTAATACCTGCCACGATAATGCTATCGGGACTGATGTTACTCCAATCCTTGGAAGATTGAATAACTTGGGTAGTCGTTTAGAGCTAATTAACTGGCCATCACCCCTCCCTCCGCTCGGAATGAATCGAGGTGCGACAAACATCTGGGCCAGGTCATCTCAGATATATAAGTTGCTGCATGCCGCTATGTAGAGGTTCTAGAGTTTTGTATCGCCATTAGTGCTAAATATGTGAAACCATTGGGAGAGTAGTGTTAAACTGATCTTCTGGAGTGTGAGGAAGTGGGACTTGATGCATAAGTGGTAGACATTTGTAATGATGTTAATGTGTGACAATTGACATTTTGATCGTGTATGTGTAATTAATAAGTGAGGATTAAGTAGTTACTGTAGGTGGTATAGACAGTGATAGGGACTTAAATTATAATTGAGTGTTGCATAAGTAGTGCGCTCACTGATAGGAATAATAAGTGTTAATAATATATATAAGTAGTTTGATGGTGTAAATAATAACTGTGTGTGTATTTATAACATTGAAAAAAATTATGAAAATAAAATTTAGTTCTTGTATTTTAATCAAGACCACCATACCTCACGAACTGGTATATGCCACAGCCGACGAGAAACAATAGGTTTTGGAAGCACATGAAGTACTGAAGAAGGAAAAAAATCACTCACTTAGGTGATTTACTTTTGTACATGTTGTTTGCACATTTGAAATAATTTTGAAATTTCCAACTGTAACCTTTTGAGGTTTCATTAATGTGTGTGCTTACAATATAGGTAAAAGGTGATTTTACATTTTGTACACTTTTTTTACGATTAATTTTTTAAAAATCTTTTGTAGTGTAACTATCTTGTAGATTTTTTTGGTTGCGCATTCTTTAGATTGACTGAATACTTATATAATTATCTCTTTGCAAGGTGTTTGGATGTATGCGAATACATGCCTTATATAATAATAATTGATAATTATTAAGATATATATAATAAGTCATGTTTGTATGCAAAGTATCGTATATGCTATACCTATACAACCCCGTTGGTACATTCTTGTTAATAACTTGTAATTGCGATCAATATTATTTCTATTAGAGTTTAAAAATTTTACAGTACATAAAATTGTGCTTGGTGTTCTTATTTAACTTTGGCAGTGTAACTATGTTGTAGACATAGTTGCTGTTTCTTTCTATTTCTTTTATTTTTCAATTCTTAACTATTTAGTAAGTCTTTAGACACATGGAAATACATGCGCGGTTATTCATACTACTAGAAGTGTGATGATTTCCATTGCGACTTCAGCCACATGAATGTTCTTACTTTTATTTCGGATGATACTTTTGGCGGACATTTCTCAGGTACGATATTTGTTGGTATTTAAAAATGTCCAACAATGATGGCGTGACATTGCGTTTAATTTACGTTATCAATATTAATGATTTATTTGGCCATATTGATGCACATATTTGTCATTCGTTTACATAAAGTAAGTGAGTGAAGATATTTGGGCGGCTCTTAACATCAAAGGCTTGAGAGCCGGTGAGGGTAGGGCGAGGTCAGTATGGAGCGGTGCCGGAATGCAAGTGCGGAGGTAACGGAGGATCCCGTGAAAACCCGCCAACCAGCATCCGGCACGAACCCGGTTTGCCTTGGCGGGAGGTGAGTAGTTTATCTTTGAAGTTAAATGGCAATGATATGTTCATGTTATGATGGTTTGATTGGACTGTGTCCATTGCCATCTCATTGTCGGCAAATGACAAAGTTTAATCAAACAATCATAACAGCCAGTAGTTAAACCAGTATTCCACGACGGCCCGTTATTTACATTATAACTGGTATTATATCTGAAGAGCGTGCTCAAATTTTAATTAGTTTCAAGCTGATTTTTCGAAAATGGTGGTGACCACGAAACATTATTGAAGGCGGCGAATTGCTGAGGTGTTAAAAATAGTATTTGGTTGCCATGACGATTGCGTCAAAAGGGCAAAAGATAATAACTTCAAGTAGTCTGTTAGGACATACCGCACTGGCAGACAACCAATAGCAAATACTTCGTTGATAAATGCAGAATTATATGTATGCCAGGTAATATTATCATGTGGATTGTAGGAGTGTGTAAATAAGTAATAAAACGCAGTTTTCCGTTGCAAGCACATTAAACTTATAGCTTGTATTTATTCCATAGACAACCTACGTTACAAAGACTACCATAGAACTGGTAAATATATTATTTGATGTAATTACAATTTTAACAATAAGTATATTACAGCACTGAAGTATTTCAAATTAAAAAAAATATAAGTTGTACAAAAAGATAAATACACTCTTAGGCGAAGATTTAAAAGAGCACTTGAATTTTTTTTTTTTTTTTTTGCGAACATTGGGGTTCTTAGAAATGTTTTCATGTCAATAGTTTTGTTACGAACAAAGATTTTATGATCATACTATCAAAATCTGTACCATGTGAAGAGATAAAAACTAAAACTGAAGTCAACGACAGTTTCAAAATATTCACGAATTTGTAAGAATTACATCATAAAGCCAATAAGCTTAAGTGTGAGTGAGATAGCATAGAGTAATAGCAATATTGTTATTATAACCTGCGTAAAGAGGTTTTCGACAAATTTCACTTTGATTCAGAGATTGATTATGCTAGTGCTGCAAACCTACCAGATACCCTGCTTAATATGGAATGAATATTAACTGTGAAATGAAACTGTCATTTGATTCCAATACTCTTGGTAAAAATTTGCCAAATGCAAAAGGTTAGTACACCGGAGAGCCAAAAAAACTGGTATAGGCGTGCGTATGCAAATAACAGAGGTATGGAACCAATCAGAGTAATGCGATGCGGTCGGCAGCGCCTATATAAGACAACAAGCGTCTGTCAAAGTGGCTAGATCGGTTACTGCTGCTTCAATGGTAGGTTATCATGATTTATGTGAGTTTGAACATGGTTTTATAGTCGGCGCACGAGAGATGGGACATAGCATCTCCGAGGTAGCGATAAAATTTGGATTTTCGCGTACGACCATTTCACGAGTGCACCGTGAATATAGGGAATCCGGTAACACATCAAATCTTCGACATCGCTGCGGCTGGAAAAATATCGTGAACGAACGGGACAAACGACGACTGACGAGAATCATTAAACGTGACAGACATGCAACCCTTTCTCAAATTGGCACATATTTAAATGCTGGGGCATCAACAAGTGCCAGCGTGCGAACTATTCAATGGACCATCATTGATATGGGCTTTCGGAGCCGAAGGTCTATTCATGTACCGTTGTTGAATGCACGACACAAAGCTTTACGCCTCGCCTGGGCCCGCCAACACCGCCAGTGGACTGTTGATGACTGGAAACACGTTGCCTGGTCTGAGGAGTCTCGTTTCCAATTGTATCGGGCGGATGGACATGTACAGGTATGGAGACATCCTCATGAATGCATGGACCCTGCATGTCAACAGGGGACTGTTCAAGCTGGTGAAGACTCTGTCATGGTATGGGGCGTGTGCAGTTGGCGTGAAATGGGACCCATGATACGTCTATATACGACTCTGACAGGTGACAGATACATAAGCATCCTGTCCAATCACCTGCACCCATTCATGTCCATTGTGCATTCCGACGGACGTGGACTATTCCAGCAGGACAATGCGGCACCCCATACGTCGAAATTTGCTACCAAGTGGCTCTAGGAACACTCTTCTGACTTTAGACACTTCTATTGGCCATCACCAGACATGAACATTATTGAGCATATCTGGCCTTGCAACGTGCTGTACAGAAGAGATCTCCACCGACTCGCACTCCTATGGATTTGTGGACCGCCCTGCAGGATTCATGTTGTGATTTACCTCCTGAATATTTTCGGACATTAGTCGAGTCCATGCCACGTCGCCTTGCGGCACTTCTGCGTGCTCGCGGGGGCCCTACACGATATTATGCAGGTGTACTAGTTTTTTTGGCTCTTGAGTGTATAACATTCATCTGTCCCAACAAATTTTGCTGTAAATTGTAATTAATATTATTAAAAAAAGAGGTAAATTTTTTTATAGAAAACACCCTCATAATAAAAAAAGTTTTCGTTTAACGTCAGACAGCTATGTATACAGACATGGAAGACGAGACATCCTATTAGATGGTGGGATGGGACCCACTTGAATAACAACTCGGGCCTTACAAACTGAATAGGGATGAGAGGTGGAAGCTTTTCAGCTCCGGTCCAACCCGTATGGACGTGAATCCCTAGTGAACAAATAATTGTTTTTTGATTGCTCCTAAAATACACACAGTCACTTTATGCCCAAAATATAATGTAGGATTGATTTTACAGTAAAATAAACCCAAGCTTATCCCAAAAACATTATAAATAAAAATGTATTTCTGAGGACTTGAATACCCGATCCCATTGCACTGTAACTGGCAGAGATATCAGCTATGCCACACACGAATCTATGGATGTTTTGTCGACCCCATCTCAATAATTCATTAAAAAATCATTCAGTTACTATTGTCCCTGACACTTTCTTGTAAAGTGTTCTTTCGTCAGCTGAACATAATACGAGAAACGTCACAGAAACCACAAATGTTGTAAAATCATGCCTGCACATAAAAAAGAAGCACATGACTCGAAATGTAGACAGACAATTGTAAAATATTGTTGTATCCGTTTGTTCGGACGCATATAACTCCTGAAAAAATCAACCAATTTTCAATCTGTTTTTTTATAAACCTTCCTTTCGTTCCTACGAGCGTTTTTACAACTTTCTTTTTTGTCGGTATTACCTGCAAAGGTACTAAAATCTGTAAAAAGCTCATTTTGACCATGCTTTCGCGCCAGGAATCGCCTTTGTTGACAGCTGTCTGTTTTAACATTTCAGTTTGATGTTCTCAATGTTTTTTTTCGATTGTTTTCAGAATGCCACGGGCAAGACCAAACATCGGAAAGGTGAACTGATTGATCACATATTTCCAAACATAGCAATGAACTATGTTGCTCACAATTGGATAAGCGAGCGAGCAATCCTTGCAGCAATAAATAAAAATGTTTACGAAATAAATGACAGCATCCTTGTGAAAATCTCAAGCGAACATGTCACATACAAATCTGTGGATGTAACATTACACGAAAATGAAGCGTTAAATTATCCACCAGAATTTATAAATTCGCCAGATGTTCTAGGAATGCCTCCACATATATTAAAATTGAAAATAGGAGTGCCAGTCATTTTACTTCGTATCATCAATCCACCAAAACTTTGCAAAGGCACACGCCTTGCAATAAAGAAAATGACGGGAAATACAATAGAAGCTACCATCCTGAAAGGTGCTTTCAAAGGAGAAGATGTGCTTCTCCCCAGAATTCCACTTGTTCCATCAGAAATTCCCTTTTACTTTAAAAGAACACAGTTCCCAGTCAGATTGGCATTTGCAATGACAATAAATAAAGCTCAAGGGCAGTCATTGCAAATGTGCTGAATAGATTTAGAAACAGAATATTTTCGTACGGCCAATTGTATGTGTCGTGTTCTAGAGTAGGAAAACCATCCAACTTATTCATACGCACGGAAGATGGTAAAACTAAAAACATTGTATACAATCAAGTGCTTCAATAATAAATATTTTGAAAATACATATACTTCTTTTAATTAATTTCACAGAAATGAATAGAACCAAAATGTTTTATGCCACAGCAACGCGTGGCCGGGTAAGCTAGCCCATAATAAAAATGTCTAGGTACTCGTCCTATCATTGTAAATTCCTTGCAAATTACATTTTGGTGAAAATATTCAGTGCAGGAAATAATTATTTCTTGAAACTAGAAAACATAACGTTGTGAATTAAATGTGTTTTTGTTTGTGTATACCGAATGTTGGGAAATTAAACGCCCAAACTACGGGAGGTGAATCCTTACGAATAATAAAGTCGACAATATACAGGACAGCGTATACCTAAACGGAAAATTAAAGGAGATATGAGACTATGATAATTGCGTTTTGAAAACGTATATTTGCCGAATGTCTTGTACAACGCCTACAAAGTCCGCAGAAAAAGAGTGACATGCTTCCCATGTTGCTGACACACATGCATAATGCTGGCCGTACCATCTTGGTTGATGTCATAGACAGGGACTCGGACTTGTTGGCCCCTAATCGATCGAGTAAACCATAACCGTAATAATCGAGGGAAAGTGTGATGAAAAAATTATTTCAATAAAAAGTGTATTTTATTATAGAAAATAAATATCTGCATGCTATATTGGATCGTTAATAATTATATCAGTTTTTCTAGAAAAATACATGACGAGAATGTAACTATGGATACAAATGTTAATTTTTTCTTTTGATTTATGAAAGTTTTTAAAAATTGCAAGCAAGTTATGTTGTCACAGCCCCTAGAATCGGGGGATGAATTGATCCCCTCCTCTCCTAAATCCGACTTTCTCCCTATCCCTCGTCAAACCCCACCTACTCCCCACCACTCTCCTGAACCTCTGGCCTCCTACCACCTCCTTCACATAAACTCCCACCTCCTCCCTATAAACTCCTACCTCCTCCACA
Source organism: Clitarchus hookeri (assembly GCA_002778355.1). NCBI lineage: Eukaryota > Metazoa > Arthropoda > Insecta > Phasmatodea > Phasmatidae > Clitarchus > Clitarchus hookeri. Next base: position 1,743,837 of record NQII01000040.1, read on the forward strand.
TAACCTCCCCCTTCCCCTCCCAGTCATCCCATCCCCAACAACACCTCCTTCCCCCTCCTTGATCCATGACCTCCTGTCACCCATCCCATCTACATAACACCCACCCTCTCTCCCAACCCCTGCCAATTTTTCCATTGGCTAGTTTTCAGGCTGAAATCATTCGCCTTCACCCTGCCTCCTCTACTTCCTCCAGTGAATGCATATTCCAGTATATAAGAAGCTTCAAGTACAGTCTCCTGCCTGCTATCATCATTATATGCTCGAGTTGCTCGCCTTGAATTGCACAGTTCATTTCTCGACTGGAATTTCCTCAGAACCAAGCAACCACTCTTTGCATACCATTCCAATAAAAATAAAAGAATTTCGGCTATCATCGCATATGGGAATTTGCACTCGCTTGTGGTCCTAGATCCAGAAAACGAACTTGCCTTTCTACCGAAAGAGTTCCTGCTGATGCACACAGATTACGAAGTTCGGTACATTTACAAGGGCCTTCTGGCATACCTGCAACAGGAGGAAGGTATTAACGAGGGCTAAACTACTTCCATTCTGGACACTCCACATTCCCATTGCTGGTGCAAAGTTCGAAGTCACACAGCAGCAGCCACCACCAATACCACCAACACCTCCATCATCGAAAGGTCCACACAGTGAAAAACATGAATGGCTCCACACACCTGCGACTGCCGACCTCACAGAGCTGATTAGATCACATTTCTTGTCCAGTGCCAGTACCACCTGGCTCCTCCTCACCTCGACAACATGCGACAATTGGCTTCCAGCATCCGAGGGCTCCACATAGACCACCAGTGAAACCAGCAGCAGTTGGTTAATGTCCACCACAGCTATTCCCATCGCACTGCCACATCAACCTCCGATTCATGAGGTGTACACCATCTCCTTCGAGCCAGGTATGGTGACATGTAATCCCAATGCCATCCCTCAGTTCTCGCGAGTGGAATACTGGCTGGGCAACCCACTGCATGAGGATGTCATGAAAAATATCATCCAGTGATGGCGTGAATCACGCTCGCTTATACTATGACCTTACACATGCATACAACCCAAGTATCATGCATGTCGAAGGCAAGTCAAAAGTTAATTTTATGGACAGAATCCAATGTAATGGTCCAACATGTGCAGTGCATAGCATGAGGCCTGACATAGATCTACCATGCAGGATCGGTGAACTTTTGGATCTTAATGTGAGCAGAACCATCATTATCAAAAAAGCATCTAGCATAGGGACTACAAAATATGTCGAGGGGGCCAGAAAAAGTAATTTGCTTTAGCGAATAATGCAAAAGCGCGATACATAGACTCATAAGTTGGTGTGATCCCATTTGTCGAGGAGACCACGACTTGTTGCAGTCTGCTGCGCGAGGTGAAGATAAGCTCTTCGAATGAGGACAGGGAAGGACAGTGTATATATACTAATAAACAAAATATTGAATATATTTCGAATATAGCAATTGTATGTAAATAAATATATTAGTGATTTATAGCTACTAGTTTTACTTGTATGTGCATGATGTGTGTTGGTGTGTGTAAATAAAAATAGCATATTATTATTGATGAAAAACGCTCATATTACTAACAAATAAATATCTTGCTTGCCTGTATTTTAATAATGCAAGAAATTTGTCTCAACTTAAATGTTAAAAAGGACTTTAAAAAAANAATATCTTGCTTGCCTGTATTTTAATAATGCAAGAAATTTGTCTCAACTTAAATGTTAAAAAGGACTTTAAAAAATTTTTTGGCTTGCCAATGTAAAATAAAAATATTGCTGTAATGTGTGTGTTGAAACATGAGATGATTAAAAAAGGATTGCTGTTATACCATTTTAAAACATTTTATCTCTTTTTTTGTTTGTCATGTTCATCACAAAAAAAATGTAGTTGTAGAAAAACTTAGAAAAAACTTTATTTTTAAAGACAAGGAAAAGAAGCTAATACTTAAAGANAAAAAAATGTAGTTGTAGAAAAACTTAGAAAAAACTTTATTTTTAAAGACAAGGAAAAGAAGCTAATACTTAAAGAGCAAAATTATAGAAACTTAAGTGTAGAAAAATACTTTTTGAATAAAATACATAAACCATTTAGGTTACTGGAGTTGAGTTTGCGATAATGCATGGCAGGTTCACGAAACAAGGCAGCTGACTTAGTCAAAGTTAAATAAAAATAACTGTGCTGGCATGGGAAGAGCAGTGTTAGCATTTTCACATATCTGCACCAGCATAACACCTGGTAACTGGAGTCCACACATGTGCATGTGTATGTGCTTCTACAGTTTCTTACGTCCATAACTTCACATTGCTATTTTCACATGTTCACATGTTCAGACTTAATGGTTATCTTACACTGTGCAGGTGCGCACATAACAAAACGACTTAGAAAAAAAANATGTTCACATGTTCAGACTTAATGGTTATCTTACACTGTGCAGGTGCGCACATAACAAAACGACTTAGAAAAAAAAATGCAAGAACATGAGTGGAATCCAGTTACCCACCGCTGTACAAGTGCAGACATGTGAAAATGCTAAAACTGCTATTCCCATGCAAGCACAGTTTTTTTTTTAACTTTTACAATGTCAGCCACCCTGTGTCGTGGGCCTGTACATGCATGCTCGCAAAATCAACTCCAGTAACCAAAATGGTTAACTTCTTTATTCACAAAGAAGTAATTTTAAACTTATTTTTCAATATTTTTTTTAAAAGAAATAATTTATTTCCTATGTTTTTAAATACAAAATGTTCACTAAGTTGTTTCAATCAATACACTTTATATTTTTTATGAAGTGATGGTAAACACGACAAACAATAAAAAAAAGGTGAAATTTTTAAAAATTATATTCACTAAATTATTTTACAATTATCTTATGTTTCCACATACATGTTTGGCAGTATTTTAATTTGTATTTAACATCGAAAAGAAGGGTTTTTGAAACTTTTTTAAATATTTATGGTGAGAGATATTGNAGTATTTTAATTTGTATTTAACATCGAAAAGAAGGGTTTTTGAAACTTTTTTAAATATTTATGGTGAGAGATATTTTTAGCATATTTCATACATACACAAGCAAGATGTTTTTGTTTATAACACAGAAATTTTTTTATGAAATATTCCCTGCTCTTTTCATTTACACGCACCGACACACACAATGCACATACAAATAGGACTAGCNTTTTTTTATGAAATATTCCCTGCTCTTTTCATTTACACGCACCGACACACACAATGCACATACAAATAGGACTAGCAACTATAAATGACTAATGAATTAATTAATTTACACTATGTTGCTATGTATGAAATATTGTTTCTTATTATCCGTGGGCCTTACCCGTACTCATCTGGCGAGCTTTCTTCACCTCGCTCAGCATTCGTGATCTGCTAGACGAATGGGATTTCATCGGCTTCTTTATCTGATATGAGTCTATGTTTCTCGCCATCACATTTTTTGTTACATTTGATGCATATCAACTTACACTTAACACGTTGGGCGCCGTTTATAACATTTAATTTTAAATCACCACATAAAATTCCCTGCTTTGGAAATATCATTTATATTTCTGTTAATCTTCTCCCAAAAATTCAACAACTTATTTCCTTTTTATCTTCTCAATCATAAAAAAATAATATTTATTGTTATTCAATGATCAATTCATCTTACAAAACATCTTGCAGCAATCGTATTATATTTTAGATCATTAAAACTTTCATATTGTAAAACACACGTCCATCGTTGGAAATGGAGAAAATTATTCTGTAGAAAAAAGTTAGTCCAATTTTACTTCTGCCTTTTTTAAGTTGTATCATGTCCTCCGATTGGCTATCGTCTGACCATGACACATCTCTCCGACAATCAGTAGTGGCGAGACGAGCAACAGCCAAAATAATTTTGTTTAGTACTTTTGTTTAGTAAATATTTATACTGAATACTGTCTAGAAACAAATGAAAAATACTTATATATGATCTCTTTGTCAATAAACTATTAAAATAACAAAAGATTATACTGTTAGTTCATATAATAAAGCGTAATTTGGAAATTATATTAAATGAAGTGACAACATAAGCAATTACTCTGTAATCATATATAATTAAAATATCACTAACTAACGGTAAACATAACCCCTAAAAATGCAATGTTACATAACCCTCATTCCCTATGGTTAGGAACAAATTTTGTTAACTTGATACTAACCGAAATAAACCTAACTGTGGACTCTATATAATTGCTCCAATATGCTTTTTCCAAATAAATCCGCAATTCACAAACATTACATATCTATCTTCCAATAGTTCATTAATTAAAATATTCACTTAAAGTTTTTCCACATTACTTATCCAGACGAAAAAAAAAAATTTCTATTTTGGGTTTCCAAAAATAGTTATTTGTTCTTACGAATTGAAAAGTGTTTGTGTTTACTTATTTCACTATTTACTCCCTTGTGTTTTTATCGCCACTCATAATACTAACTAATTTTTATTTTGTCATTTAAGTTAAAAAAATTTTATTATTATAATACCTGCTATACATAGCACTCTACCCACTTCAGTATACATAATTTGTAACTACATTAGCATCTATATATAGCACTCTACCTACATTAGTATAAATATTGTCTTTATATCCTAAATTTCATATATTATTATTACTATGATTGCTATGACCTGATGATTGTCACATATATTTTCCTTTATATAAAACAAAAATATTTTCTAATACATTGATAGGTCAGCATCTCACATGCTTTGACAATTTTGTTGGTGTATACTATCATTCTACCATAGAAAAAATAACCTAACACTGATACATTTTTTTTTACATTTTGTTTCCAGTTTAACTATGATTTCTCCATGAACAATTTCTCTATAGTTATTTAACTTTAAATTATATACAATCTTTAGTAACTTATACTCTTTGCTTTTTTATTTTTCTACACATTTTTTTCCAGCTATTTGCTTACTGAGATATTCATTTCATTTATAACCAAATTTTTTCTTAAACAAATTATTTCTATTGCTTTAACATTACAATTTTTTCCTGAACAAAATGTATTATCTACACTGAAGAGCCAAAAAAACTGGTATAGGCATGCGTATGCAAATAACAGAGGCATGGAACCAATCAGAGTAACGCGACGCGGTCGGCAGCGCGTATATAAGACAACAAGCGTCTGACAAAGTTGCTAGATCGGTTACTGCTGCTAAAATGGCAGGTTATCAAGATTTAAGTGAGTTTGAACGTAGTGTTATAGTCGGAGCACGAGAGATGGGACATAGTATCTCCGAGGTCACGATAAAATTTGGATTTTCGCGTACGACCATTTCACGAGTGTACCGTGAATATTGGGAATTCGGTAAAACATCAAATCTTCGACACCGCTGCGGCCGGAAAAAGATCGTGAACGAACGGCAGAAATGACGACTGACGAGAATCATCAAACGTGACCGACGTGCAACCCTTTCTCAAATTGGAACAGATTTCAATGCCTCCTGCACACCTTCAGACATTAGTCGAGTCCTTGCCACGTCGTCTTGCGGCACTTCTGCGTGCCCGCGGGGGCCCTACACGATATTAGGCAGGTGTACCAGTTTTTTTTGCTCTTCAGTATATATTACCATCTTAATTTTACAAATTCGTTCCACATTAAAATTATTTTCTCTCTTACCTAAAACAAATAATAAACAATACTTTTCTTAAACTAGTATGGTCTGTTTTTGTTCATAACTTTTCTTTCTCTTTCTTTTGGTTCGCAACGTTCTCATTTTTGTCCCCTTTTTCTAGATTTATTTCTGGCTACTTTCCTCATCCAGTACGTCAAGTTTTTTTCTTTTCGTTACTTCCTTAACTTAAGCATATTTTTTTTCTTTTATTCGCTTTTTTCCTGTCTTTGTGTGCCTAAAAAAAATTACCCCTATTGTTTTCTTCAATCTGACCCTATTTCTTAATTTTTTGCCCTGTGTTTCATGTGAATCTGCAATACTGTAGAAAAAAATTTGTTATATTTTACTTCTGCCTTACTTATGTTGTCTCCTGTTCTCCGATTGGCTGTCGTATGACCATGACACATCCCTCNTATTTTTTTTCTTTTATTCGCTTTTTTCCTGTCTTTGTGTGCCTAAAAAAAATTACCCCTATTGTTTTCTTCAATCTGACCCTATTTCTTAATTTTTTGCCCTGTGTTTCATGTGAATCTGCAATACTGTAGAAAAAAATTAGTTATATTTTACTTCTGCCTTACTTATGTTGTCTCCTGTTCTCCGATTGGCTGTCGTATGACCATGACACATCCCTCAGCCAATCAGCAATGGCGAGACGAGAGGCAAACAGGATAATTTTATTTAGTACTTTTGTTTAAAAAACATTAAATTGCTTTCTACCTTATAGAAACGAAATGAAAAAAAAACAAATACAATTTTAATACTTAATACTGTCTAGAAACAAATGAAAAATACTTACATAAGACCACTATGTCAATAAAATATTAATATAACCGAATATTATATTGTTAATTCATATAATAAATAGTAATTTGGAAATTATACTAAATGAAGTGACAACATAAGCAAGTACTCTGGCACGTCTCGTCCTTCCATGTGCCAACTTATATTGTAATACGGGCTTTCTATCAGCATACAAAAAACTCATTGTTAACTGACATACATTATTTCTATGGATGTTATGAGAAGTTTCTTAAATATATAGTATGTAGACTGAGAGGAAAGTATCATAATATAATTTTACTTTATCTTATCTGTACACAGCAATATCTAACTACGTACAATATGGTATACTGCATGGAATTGATTAAATTAGCATGAGTTAAAAGTTAATGTAAAGGGAAATGCTCACGGGGTTATGAATTACTATCACAGTAATAGTTTCATTTCAAATAACTACATCCAGCGCACACAGGTAATTTATATCTTAATTTAAATTTATAGAATGGTATTGCTGAGGTACATTGTTTACAAGTATATATACACAACTAGGGACTTGCGGTTCACCCTGAAATTATTTAAATTTTAACACAGTTTGTTATTTAGGTTTCAATTGATTTCTATATGTTTGGGTATTAGGCTGTAAAAGGTAAATTATTATTTTAACCTTATACCTTTTAAAAGTAGATATTATGACATTATTTTATTTATACTGCTACTTAAAAGCTAAAAAGTTTAATGTTAAAAGTGGACGTGGCTGAAATTTTGCTACTATTTTTACGGAAATTAGCGTGGGTGGGTAGTGAATTTATTGAAATGGGGGTGGATGGTAGAGAAGCTGATGCAAGGCAGCGAGAGGGTAGGGAGGAACTGGCGCCTCCACCATTGTTACGAATGCACACATTAGCACGCGCCAAATTGAGGACGAAATTGACATTCTGAAAACGAGTGCACAGTGCATTGTTAAGCATCATACATTCCATCCCTTACATGTACACCTACACCGATAATTGCATGAGAATTATTTCCAGAATAATGTAGAGTTCTGTCAATGGACACAGCATCAATTTATCGCCAACCCGAACTTTTTCGGATGTTCTTTTTACCGATGAATGGTCGTTCTCCAACTCAGGCCAAGTGAATACAAATAACATACATTATTGGGCCATCGAGAAGCCATGATGGCTTCGACAGGTGGACCATCAGCATCAATGAAGAGTTAACATCTGGTGTGGGATGGTTGGCAATAAGGTTATTGGGACTTATTTCGAGAATGGTAACTGAAACAGCAGAGAGTATGCCACCTTCATACAAACAATTCTTACTGGTCTTCTGGAGGAGATGCATCCAAGGAAAATAATGATAATGTAGTACCAGCACGATGGATGCCCTGCACATAATGCCCATGTATGCACATCGTGTTTTGGACCGAAAATATCCTCGTAGGTGGATTGGTTGTTGAGGACCAGTTCAGTGTCCTGCTCGGTCGCGTGACCTTAACACCCTGGACTCTTTTCTATGGGGTCACCTCAAAGGCACTGTTTATATAGATATTCCAACAACACCAGAGAACACGCGGGAAAGTATTGTGCATGCTTGTAAAGCTCTACAGCAGGCAACACTGGAGTAATCTCTGTTGTCATTCATCCAGCGACTGAACTTGTGCATGACAGCTAATGGTCACCACTTTGAACATCTAATGTGAATGTAACTCCTCTCGGCAGTATCCATATGGATAGTACTACAAACGGGTAGTGGAGATCCCACTTTCTGTGTTGTAATTAATGTTCATATTTTGAATGTGTACATTGTGAGACATGTTTAATTTGGTATTGCCGAGCTTCATTTAATTTTTGATGAATAGATATATGGTGACATTAAAAAAATGTATGTTTGTACTCGTATCTCAGTAATAAATAATGCTATAAGGCTGACTCCCCAGCAGTATTATTTCCCCCTTCCAGTTATACAGCTTTTGAGCGAAACACCTTTCATTTGGAGCTCCGGTAGGGAGTTATTGTGAGTGGTCAAGACAAATGGGACAACCTGAATATGCATTTTATATAAACACATATATGTAAATAATTAATAAATAGTGGTTATATACAATAGGAATGCACATTATTTAAGGCTGTTCATGTTAAAGTGAGCACTTTTGAAAGCCCGCGTAATTTATACTTTCAGCCTGTTGGTTGCGTATATTTCTGATTACCTATCAAAATAAACACTGCCATGTGACTTTCAGCTGGTGTTTACATCAGTTGGCTCATATATCCATTGTATACTCTTTAAGCGAATACAAACAGTAATAAATCAGCACTATTAACATGCACACACCAATTTCAGGAATTAATAGGCCTATTAATTTGTGAATAATGATTGACGTTCACGATTATTATTCTGCTTAGACGTAAATTAATGCCTTTAACTATGGTCAACACTCCCAAGAACATATGAAAATATGTTTAGGTTAGGTTGTCAACATAATAGCACAAGATTTAAACAACATTTTCCCGTTATAATAACAATGCTGTCGTTTCGACCATTCACATTTAAAAACTGTGAATAGCTGATACGCTCTCCCGTTATAGCAAGGCACACTTTTAGAGAATACGGCGAATTTACTCCTTCATATAGACGACAGTGTGTGTGCCTTAAACAATAGTTAAATTACAGAATAATTACGTTTAACAACATTTATGAGTAAAATTATATTGCTTAAATACCTCACAAACCAATATTTTAATACAAAACTACACACAAGTAAATGATGTCCTTTGCTATTACATTACAAGTAATGAAAACAACTGTCATGAAACTCAATGGCTGAACAGAATTGATCCAAATATTTACATCATGCTTTCAGAATAATATTTTTCACTCGACGGAAGTTTCGTGAAAATTCGTCCAGCCAAGCAGTATATAAAATATATAACACTAACTTACGAAAAAATTTCTAAATTTTAATCCCATCACTAATATGAACGTAACTTCACAACAATACTAAAAACACATTATCTGCCTAATGGCAATGTATTTCATGAAATTGCATCCACACATTTAATGCAGAATTTACTTTTGCCCCAAATTATTTACCTTGAAAGCAGGAATTGGTACTTACTGTTTGATATATAGGCTCGTTCAAATTAAAATGTTTGTACAGACATTATAATATGGTTTTAACGTATGATTTACGTCCAGTATAGAATATTTTTATGTTGTTATTGTTTCAAAACGTGTGACATACTTACAAATGATACCATGATCGTAGGTTCGGAATCGCCTATATATGAAAAAACACACACATTTATTTACGCTTTCAGTATTGCGACACATATAGAAAATATCACAAAACATACTTATTCGAAGTTTTGTCATGTTTATTCCAGGTTTAAAATTTATGCTGACTTCAACTGCATGAAGCACTCCTTTTTGCAGGTCGGTGTGAAATTTCAAGAATTTATCGGACAAGAAATTATAAGAAAATACAGCAGAAAGCAAACACAAACAAGACTACTTCACTCAGAACATGTATAAAAATGTTTTATTTATTACATTAATTAATACTTTATTTCAGAGATAACAAAAAAAAAAAACCCATTTAAAACCAAGTTGGGCGTAAACTGCTGTTTTGTTGACACACGAGTGTGAAACGTAAAAAACACCGAATCATCTAACTTGAGCATTGCATCAGCCAGGTGATGATACGAAAGTGTTAGAAACATAAATGTGTTAAAATCACTCTAAATTTTATTCTTATTTGCATAAAACTAAAAGAAACTGAATTGCAGATGACAAAAATTCTTTACTTTACGACTAATAAGACGTTTAGATATGGAACTACTTCTCGTAGTTGGCTGCCATTTTACCTGTGAATATTGCGGTATTTGTTCATGTTAAAATATATGCAGTTATAGACAGTGATTTTTTTCGTAGGTTGATTTCAAGAGTGCTCATTTTATCGTGAACCACATAATAGGGTGGACACGGACTCACGTTTAAAAAAATTAAAAACAATACATTTTTACCATTTTTCACTCAATTTTACACCAAAATCAATTAATTTTCCAACAAAAATTTCAATTATGTATTAAAATTCATTTTTTTAATAAAAAATTAACCAATTTCTTGCCATCTTTTTATTCCACCTCATAAAAAAAAATTGCGAGAAGGAAAGTAGGGCAAAGTGGCACGAAGTGAAACCTGTCTTGCCTCTAAATTATTAAAATTCTCCTCAAAAAGTGTGCCAGTAGCCCCAAATAAACCAATTGTTAACTAAAATAATGATTTTTTACTAAATTTNAATTCTCCTCAAAAAGTGTGCCAGTAGCCCCAAATAAACCAATTGTTAACTAAAATAATGATTTTTTACTAAATTTTTAATGAAAAATCACACCTATTATAAATTACTACCACAATGGAGAACAAGACCGCAATATAAGTGACACAAAGTGATACTCGTTTTGTCCCTAAATTATAAAAATTCTCCAAAAAAAGTGAGCCAGAAGTCCCCTCCGTTTTTCAATAAAAAAAATCAATCAAATTTTTTTAGAAAAATGCCAATTCGTTTATTAAACTCAATCAGTTACTCGGATTCCAAACCAATAAAACAAAAAATTATTACAAAATTACTGGGAATAAAGTCGCACCTTAATATTACACCTTAAACCCTCCCCCCAAAAAACATTAAAGAATTACTGGGGACAAAGGGGCACAATAAAATAGACCAATTATTTTCACATAGTGATAAAATATAAAATAACAAGAGTGGGATGAAATGGCATAAATGTGATACAAGATTAATTTAATAAATAATATTTATGTAATTTCAGCAAGTGGGATGTCACTTGCAAGAAAATTTAAGGATTTTAAATAAAGTATGTATTGAATAAAGTATAAAATATCAGTTGTAATCAAAATTATTTTTACATTATGATTAAAAAAAGCAAAATACCCCAGCACATCTTCATCTTGCAATTTTCCAACAGCCTTCCACAATTTTCTCCTTAGTACCATCTTTTTTGTTTTGTTTTGTAGATGTTCCATCACGAATACCTGCCTGCATTAATAGCAGTGGTTCATTTTTTCGGCTATATATATATATACACTGAAGTTGTGGAAGGAGGAAGAGCTTGAGATGAATTAGAGTATTTTGTGAAAAACGGGATATCTATCACTCGAGACTTCAAATCTCATTCTGGCGATACAGAGCTATGGCCACTCGCCCCATATCAGAATAAGATTTGAAAGCTTTGAAGGGTTTTCAGAATAGTATATGGAAATAAAATGATTTATTATGTTAATTTCGCAAGAATTTTATCAAAATCAACTAACAATAACATGAAAATTTAACCAATTTGTTTAAAGAAAATGATCCCAGATGATGCAAATTTTATTTTGTCAATTTACGTACTTTTTGTTTTTCACAAAAAGCTTTCATTTACTTTAATTCTATGATTGTGTTCACTGAAAAATTAACTTTATGATTTTCGCTGCATACAATACCTCAAACGCANTTTACTTTAATTCTATGATTGTGTTCACTGAAAAATTAACTTTATGATTTTCGCTGCATACAATACCTCAAACGCATTATTTCAGTGGACTTTAAAACACATATGCTTATAGAACCAACTTTCTTACAACACACGCTTTCCAACAAGAGTCTATACCATTAATCAAGAACGGAAGTTTGAGGGGTGTTTTTGAAGGCGCGCAGCGGCCCTCCCTTAAGGGGTAGAAGGCTCGAACAAAGTTTGTGCAATCCGCTGATCTTTCGATCCCCCCTCCACTCCGACCGGGGGGAGTTTCGAAGACAAGGGAGGTGTGTTTTTGAACTTGGGTTAAGACTGAAAGTCGCATTTTTCGGCCGATTTCGCCATTATTTGAGGGCGCGTTGTCTCTTTGGACCTTCCCTCGGCCGTTGGGAAAAATGTCGGTACCCCGAGGGAGGGGGGAATTATGTTTTTCAGCTCTTGGAGCCACAGTTTTCGGCCGATTTCGATGGGATTTGACGGAGGGCTGTTGTCTTTGGTCCCTCCTTCGGCCGCAGGGTCAGTTATGCCCTTTTGGAAGAATATCGGTACCGCCGGGGTTGAGGGGGGTGGGGGGGAGTTAGGTTTTTCGGTCCTTGAAGCCACAGTTTTCAGCAGATTTCGATGGAATTTGAGGGAGGGGTTACTCTTAGGACCCTCCCTCGAATTGAAGTTAGTTAGGCCCTTTTGGATAAATGTCAGTACCATAAAAGTGTACCATAATATGTACCATAACTATCGTACAAAATCAGGTGGTCCATATTTCGCGTACCATAATTATGGTACAATGTACCATAATTTATGTATTTTGTACGATAATTAAAACATTCGTACCATAATGGACTTAATACCACTCAAGTCCCCTAGGACAACATTAATATAATTACACTCTGTCAAAAAATAATTGGGTTTCAAATTGTCACCCGTTTCCTGCCTAACCCAAGGACAGTGAACCCGCGGATTCCGCGGGCCGACCCCTGGTTTTATTTAATCAGCGATCGGCTGTGGTCTGCTCGCATAGATAAGTACAGTATCCGCTTCGCAGAATACTGGATTGTTAATATTTTCAGTGTATGTGATGCCAAGTTCTGCAAAGTTTAATCAAAATAAATATAATTGTATACAATCTTGAAAAAAATATTTCATTAATATATATTGTCAAATTTATGTTAGACGTGTATAGTAGACGTGTTTTAAAATATTTATGAAAACATTAAGGGGCTAATTAATAGACCCATTAAAGGAAATGAAATATCTGCCAACGATTTTATGAAGTTCTATAATGAATAAATAGCAAATTATCATTAGGCCAAAGAAAATTCAAAGTCATGCATTGATTGCCCATTTTTTATTTCCTTTAAACCTTTGTACCAAATATAATAACCTTTTTGATTTATAATTTTTAAATATTAATTTTCAGTCAGTTTAACATATCTTTCAGTCAAAGTGAGCTTAAAATTATTATCTAAAGCAGAATACATTTTTTTTCCATAATTTGTATTTATAATTTGAAAATTGATGTTTTACATATTTTATTTACTTCCATCTGATGTAGTTTTATAAACTCAATTGAGCTGTTCAACTTTCAGAAAACTGAATCCATTTATTTGTATATATATTTTTTTTTAATTTTTGAAAATGGCTATAGGAATGGAAAATATTATAATGAAAATGTGTAGAAAGTGTGGTGAAGGAAAATATATCAATTCTTTTTACTCACATAAAAAAATGAAAAGAAAAGCATATTAATACTTGTGAAACGTGCTTCAAACAACAAGTATGCGGAAAACAGCTAGAAAAAATTCTTTGTCATCAATATGGCAAATAAGTTTGTAAATATTATCTTGAAAAACATAAAGAAAAAAATCACATATCATTATGCACAAAGAATATAAAAAAAACATGTAAACAGTATAAACATATAAACAAGTTGAAAATTATTAAATAATTGTATACGATAGCTAAATCTTTGCACATTAAGAATATACGCAAATTAAAGGAAGAAAAAACTCATTAATGCTATAAAGGAAAAAAAATAGTCACCAAAATTCTAAAAAAAAATACCTTTCACTTTCTAGTATTGACCTACCAAATAAAAAAAAATAAAAATTATTCAACTAACTTATATAAGCTCAAACAAATTCCGTGTAGGACACGACTGTTGCGAAGGGAGCCGACCAAGCGTCTGAGCCGCGCGGCATGGTACCTTGTAGACGTGCACAGTTCGGCTGTTCTCGGTAATGCTCGGTTCGGTTCTTGTTCGGTTCTCGTCAGGTGAACGCCCTCGGTCACCGACTCGCCGCATCGCATTGCCCGCCCGCGCTATTCGTTTTCGCTTAGTGTTTTTTCGACTTTCTTTCTTTTTGCTCGGCTTCTAAGGGTTATATGGTGATGTTCAATAGCCTATAACCTTCGTCAAGAAATGAGTCATCAAATGCAAAAATAAGTTTTTAAATCCGACTGGAAGTTCCAGAAATTAGCGCGTAAAAACAAACAAACAAACTCTTCCGCTTTATTGTATTAGTATAGATATATACGAATCCCAAATAGTAAAAATATAAACATATAAATTTATTATATTTTATACATGGAAATAAAACTCATTGTTGTTGGATAAAAGATTCATCAAGAATAACTTCGTCACAATATAATAATTACAAAAGTAAAATTATTCCTTTTGATATTTTTTTTTTTAAATTTTCTAGTAAAAAAATTAGATGAACATATTGAATATTGTTCAACAAACAAAGCAGTCAATATTGAATTGCCAAAGAAAGGCAAACAAATTGCATTTAAAAAATATAAACAAACAACTATTTGCAATTTATGCAGATTTTGTATCACTGATGAAAAAGATACAAACAACAAAGCCAAATCAAAGAGAAATAAAGAAATTTAAATTAACAACAAAATGCCCAGTTTTAACAGAAGACGATGTCGATAATGATTTACATATATTAATATTTAAAAAAAGATATATATCTAATCATAAAATAAATAGTACTAAATTAATGTTAAATAATGAATCATTTAGAATGAAATATTAATTGCATGAAGCATTTGGAATCTGTTATTATATTGTTTGTTGTTATCAAGATTATAAAATTCCAGTTGTATATAGAGGCTTAAATGTACATAAAAAAATTATAGAATTAATGAAAAAAGAAACAGAAGAGATAGTAGAAATACATTTACAATTTAGAACCAATGAAAACGTTAACTAAATAAGAAATAATTTCTTATAATAAACCAAGCAAATATGCAGAATGCAAATGCCATTATTCAGAAAATAATTAGAAGTTATATTATCGCGATTATCTAACTGGTAAATTCACTAATCCTGTTTGAAATAACTGCAATCTACAATTAAAGCCACCCAATTTTGTACCAATTATTTGTCATAATCATGCTGGTTATGATGCACATTTTTTATTAAAGAGTTAGGATATTATTATAAAAAAAGAAGTTACTAATATAACTAATAAGCCTACTTTTCTCAAAATGAGTGCAATTATTTATTAAATAAATTCTTAAAAACTAAGTCAGTAGGTAGGACTTGTCATCTCTTTGAAAGCAAAAACATTAGGAATGAAACCAGAATATTATGCAACAGTAGTGAGATAATTAAAAATACACATATACCTTACATGGGATTTGAACAAATAAAATCTCGTACAATATGCTAGTGTGAAATCCACTCCATTATGTAGGTCAGATTTTGAGCATTAACTTCGGATTTAATCAGTCCAATGTTTCGAATTGTAGAGTTTACTAACCTAAAATATGTACAGGCAGACATGTAAGTTTACATGGCCTACCTTAGCGATACTTGTGTAAAGAATTGGGTTGAAATAGGTTGTTTTGTCCCTGAGATATGGTATAAAACACTTTATTTTATTATTTAAGGCTGTCGTAAAAAATTATAGAAAAAATATTCTATAATACAATACCTCTAATGTATACTGCCAAAATAACAATTTTGGTTGATTTTGTTTCCCGAGATATTACATAAAAACTTCATTTATTCGCGAAGCGATATCTTACAAAATGGTGGACAAAAGATGCTTTATGTAAATACATTTCATAGTTGTAANTGCTTTATGTAGATACATTTCATAGTTGTAATTTCTACGGCCAGCATAAAAACTATGTTGGTATTGATCACATGGTTTCGACGATATAGCATTTCTAACTAAAAATGGCTATATGGCTGCTATTTTGAAAATGTCTGACATATTTAAAACACACCACTTAACATCATCTGCCTTAGTACTATTTTTTTGCCAAATTTCACAGAAAATGGTCAATTGTTTCCTGATATATGACATGAAAACCTTATTTATTTGCATAGTGCTATCTTGAAACATGGTGAACTAAAGATGCTCTGTGCAGAAATAATTGATAGTTTAATATCTACTGCCAGTATATAAAGATAAGTTGGAAATTATTGCATGCTTTCGATGATATATCGATTTAAAGCTAAAATCGCCAATTATCCATCATTTTGAAAAAGTATCAGATGTACATAAAACATGCAATTCTATAGCATCTGCAACAGTACTACTCGTTTGGCAAATTCGATAGTAATTGGTCAATTGTTTCCCGAGAAATGGCATATTAACTTTATTTATTCGCATAGCGCTATATTACAAAACAGCAGACAAAAGATGCACCATGTAGATACAGTTGATAGTTGTAATATATACTGCCAGTATACAAAGTCAAGATGGAATTGATTCAATAATCTCGACGATACAGAATTCTTAGTTAAAATAGCTATAAAGCCACCATTTTGAAAATAAGTTCCTTACATGCTTAAATCATAACAATTAACACCATCGGCATCAGTACTACTACTTTGCGAAATTTTGTAGGAATCGGTTGATTTATTTTACAAAGATCTGACATAATAATTTTATTTATTCGCATGGTGCTATATTCCAAAATGACAAACAAAAGTGGTTATTTGTTCGTACATATGATGTTTGTAATATTTACTTTCAGTATACAAAATATAATTGAAATTGGTTAAATCATATGTTAGTTATTCCAAATTTACCTTAAACAGTTTTGTGACCGCCATTTTGAAAATAAGTACCTAATAAATTTTTATTACTTACATTTACCTAGCCTATTACAGTAATACATACATACCAAACTTGGCGAAAATTGATTAAGTAGTATTCGAGATATAATGTGAATGATAAATATTTTAAGTGGTGCTATCTTCCAAAATGGCGGACGAACAAGAATATTAACCATTGAATTCAATGCTTACAACCTGCTCTGTCAGGATACAAAATTTGGTTTAAATCGGTAGAATGGTTTCCGAGATATGGCATCACCCAAAATGTTAACATGGCCGCCATTTTAAGAGTAAGTCCCCGATGTAGTCAAAAACTATAAAAGTCAGGTGTCCATTCAAGTATTATATGTGTACCAAGTTTTGCGAAATTCAGTTTATGTGTTAAAAAATTATAAAAGGGGGAACACACACATGCACAGACAAACACACACACATACACACACAGGCGCACAGAAAGGAAAGTGATCTCATAAGTTTTTCTTTCCTTCATAAAGTAGGCTAAAAATGTGTATATCCATATGTTTATATTGATAACTGGAAAAAATTTGAATAAATTGATTCGCCAAAGAAGAATGAATTCTATATCAAATTTAACGAATGCTATATAAGTGATGAAGATTATGAACACAGAAAAGAAGTACGGAATAAATTGAATGGAAGAATCTTGGAGAATATTAAAATTGGTATTTAAAAACCGATGTATGATTAGTAGATATATTTGAAAACTTTCGAGATACCTGTTTTAAAAACATATAATTTAGACCCAGCTTGGTGTTTTACAGCACCAGGATTATCATGTAATGCATTGTTAAAAATGACCAATCAGCCATTACATTTATTATATGATTATGATATGGTATTAAGGATTGAAAAGCGTATTAGAGGTGTAATTTCACAATCTTGTAAACGATATGAAAAAGCAAATAATAAATATTTAGAAGATAATAATGAAAACAAAGAATCTAATTATTTAATGTACTTAGATGCGAATAGTTTATATGGTTAGGCCATGTCTCAATATTGACCATATGGTGGTTTTGAATGGATTAATTATTCATAATTAGATTCACAGTTTTGGATGAAATGTATATAAAGTATGAAATATGATTCTAAACATAGTTATTTCTTAGAAGTCGATTTAGAGTATGCTCGAAAATTAAATAATTTGAATATAGATTTACCGTTTTGTTGTGGAAACAATAAAATACCATGACGAATAAAACGAAATTATTAACAATGTCAAACGATTAAAATTAATATATTGCAAATTATAGAAATCTAAAACAAAGTTTATATAATGGCTTGATTTTAACAAAAATTCATAGGATTCTAAAGTTTAATCAATCCAAATGGTTAAACAAATATATAGATTTGAATACACAAATGAGAAAAAAGGCCACAAACGATTTTGATAAAGATTTTATAAATTAATAAACAATTCTGTCTTTGCAAAAACAATAGGAAATATAAAAAACAGGATAGATTTTAATTTAAAATCAAACATCGTATATGTAGAAAAATTAATTTGCTAAATAAATATTTATAAGAAGAACAATATTTAAAGAAAATCTGGTATTCATATGAATAAAACTAATGTGAAATTTGATAAACCCATATATGTTGGTATGCAATATTTATCGAAAGAAATAATGTATGATTTTCACTATAATACAGTAAAACCTGTACTACCAATCATACCATGATACCGATCCTTTAATAAATAATATAAAAACAAAAGTTTTATATTTCGATATGTAAATAATAATATATGAAATGGACAATAGTGATTATTTAAAAGATAATGTATATAATATACCACAAATAAATAAAATAATAAGCCAAATGAAAGATGAATGTAATGGAAAAATAATGAAAGAATTGGTTAGTTAGAGATCAAAGATATATGCATATAACATTAATAATGAAGAAGGAAAAAATCAAATAGTGAGAAAAGAATTGGGATTAAAATAGAATAACATTTGATGATTATAAAAATTGTTTACTCAATAGTAAAATACAATATAGAACAATGCATTTAATACGAAGTGAGAAACATCAAATATATATAGTTGAAGTAAATAAAATTGCATTAAGCACACACAATAATTGAAGAATTGTATTACAAAATAATGGATATTACGAAATTTAAATTATTAATTATTAAGGATAGCCCACAGCTACCCTCATGTCCAGTGAAAAATTTATTAATGAACCAGGTTTATTGTTTCAGGGGTCGAAGGAAGAAGATCCCTAAAAAATAATTTATTATCAATACTAAAAATAAAAAAATATATTTTAATAAATCTAAATGACTAATGAGTACTTTTCAATTCCAATTCACAATCATAAAGATCGGAAAATGGATGAAAATTTTTTAATCCATCAAATGAATCCAAATGAAACAATTAAAATTTAAAGTCTTCCGAAATATTTGATGTCATAAAATTTTTAACAAAAGATATGACTACATGTTGTCGAACAAAAAAAAAGGCAGAATTAATGATGTAATCAATACTATGATAAAACAGTTTGTCTGTTACTCGTTCCATTTGCATATATAAAATTTTTTTATAAATAAAAATTTAATAATATAAAAATTATTAAATAGATAGATTTCGTTAACTTCATGAAGAAAGAAATATACCATTTTTTAAAATACTAACGATATATTATGTTTTATACATTATGGTAGTTCAGGTCTTCTGACGGGAAGACCTGGGAAACGAAAAGATGTTTCAGCTCCCGGCTTTCCAGACTCTGAACAAATGAGGAAAATTTAAAATATTGTAAGTTCAGTGGAGAGCCATCTTTCCACTGTAAATTTTGTAGAAATTATGATCAATTAAATGGCGTATTAAATACAGAAATAAGAATTATATATTTTAAAAAAATTTCTTTTGTAGTATAAAAGAATTAGTGAATCCATTTGGATCCACTGAAAATCATAAAAATAAAAAAATAAAAAATCACTCCAGGGTCTAAAACTTTAAACCCCGCAATTTTTAACTAAAAAATGTCACTATATGAGTTCTTTAACCTCGGCGAAATTCCGGGATTAAGAATTTCATTCTATAGAACAATATAATTTATATTTATGCAAATATTATGTGAATTATCAAAGCCTACCCATTTTACCTAAATGTTATCACCCTTTGTTTCTAAAACTTTCTCAAGTAAATATTGNGTGAATTATCAAAGCCTACCCATTTTACCTAAATGTTATCACCCTTTGTTTCTAAAACTTTCTCAAGTAAATATTGATCGGAATAGTTGATATTCAAAATTTCATATTCCTAAGAATTACCTTGGATTTCTTCATCATTCATATCTTTTAAAACATATGTTGGTACATCATAATTTAAAACTTTATATATTTTAAATCATTCTGTTGACAAATTTGCTGTACAATTATCAGTTTGTAAATTATTTGGTTTTCTTGTTTTGAAAATTAATTTGAAAGCCTCCACAGTATTATAACCAGATTTATTTTTAACTTGAATAAAAAATGCGTATTTAGAAAAACATCGATAATAGTTAATACATATTTATTCCCTTTATTTATATTAGATATTTCACATAAATTTCTATAATTCATTTAAATTAAATTGGCTTGCCACAGATCATCTATTCAACATGAAATAACTCTTCTTGCAGGAAAATTTATTGTTACATGTTTACATAATTCGTCAGTGATGCCTTAGGGAATGCTCAAACATTTTTTTTCCAGATTAAAAAAATTATGATTTTTTAGATTTACTTATAGAACATGTAATTTTTTTTGTAATTTGTTTCCATTAAATATTTAATGTTCTATTTTTATATTATTATTCCTAGTTACTTATTTACACTTAAATCATTAATGCTATCCGTAAATATAAAATATTGTTTTATATTTCTTTAAAAACTAAACATAAAAATATAGATTTCAAAACATTTAGAGATTTGAATTCCATCAACTTATTTTAAGGTTGTTTGATCACAATTTTTATAGAAAATGGTTTTGGAAAAGCTATATCATGGCCTCTTCTTGCTATTATTAAAATTGATGAATCATGAAGATCTGTATTAATTCTAAAAACTGTACACTCAAATAGAAAAGAAAAATGACTCAATCCATTATATAATTTAAATTATTGATTTGTTTTTCCAGTAGTTAAATTTCCTGTTAAATATATTGTTTATATTATATGGATTAATAATAATCTAAATTTACTGCATTATTTGGGGCAATTGGAATAGCGATGTCCGTTAATCTCTTATTTTCTTTACCATAATTAAATTTTGTAATGGTAATTTGTAAACTATGAATCATATTAAATATCCATTTATATCATATATTTTATTTTTGGGTAGTTTTAAGTTAACTTATTTCAAGCATGTATTAAATTATTAATCTTAAATTCAATGTCGGCTATTTTGTTAATGTGTTTATAAATTCGAGTTACAAAATTATTGAGACTTAGACAATACAAAGCAACATCGTGTTCTTAATCCAAAATCTTTGAATCAATTATTGGTGGACTAAGATAATTTAACGTTAGTGTATGATTTTTTTTTTGTTCTTGCAGCAACATCATAGAATATTTCGTTCTTGACCTAAACATTTAACATAGTTTTTAAATTGATTAATATTTTAATGTTCAATATACTCAATTCAGATTTCAAAGCAACATCTTGTTTTAATTGCTTAACATTATCATACAGTAGGTCTACTGAATTTTTAAAAATTAAATTTTAAAATTGATTAAAATCTTTATTTAAATTATTAACTTTTACCTTCATGGTTGTATCACAATACTTAGTAAGGGATTGATTAATACTTGTTAGTTCAGTTTTCAAAGCATCATAATTTTTTAATTGATTACAATTTTCACTGTTAACATATTTGTCCAAACAAGATTTATGAGGAAGCATCTTTACTGTGAGAATGAAATTGGCTTAATAAAGCTTTAGTAGCATCAGGTATAACAATATAATTTAAATAATAATATTTTCATTAAATTTATTATTATGATTTGTATGATAATGTTTTAATCTTTCTTTGAAATGATCAAATTTTTTATTTGTAACATATTTATAAAAATTTATGTTTGGAATACATTGTATTATACTGTCATCAATGTTAATGATTTCCCGAATAAATTTCTTATTTTATAATAAATAAATTATGTCAGAAAATTTTGTTCTTTAGAATCAAACATAAATGACCACAGATAACCGAATCGAAAATTTTAATTCTATCATCATTATAATTTGTATGATTATCTTCAAAATATTTTTTAATTGATTCTATAGGAATATTTCTACCTAATTAATCAAAGCAATAAATATAAGTATTAATTTTATAATAAAATACCCAGTGAGTACCAGGATTAGTAGTCATTTCTAAATTTACAATTGCACATTCATTTCTATTAATTTTATTTGGTAAAATTTTTGATATTTTATGTTTTCATATATTTTTTTGAAATCAATATTTGATAATAGAAATGTTTTAAAATGTTTGGGTATTCTTATTTTTGCTACAATTCCTTCATAAATTTTGTTTTCCATAGCTAAATTATGTATTTTTTGTTCTTATAATTCTTCTTTATTTTTTATTTGTTCAACTGAATTACAAATCAAGGCAGTACTTACGACCAATCCGCCAAGAGCCGCTATTACTGCCAATACAATTGGTAAAAATCCTCCAGTTTTTAAACCAGAACCAGTTTTGTCTTTTAATATCTATTTCATTGTTGCATTAATAATGTTAAATAAAAATACTTTAATTTTTAAGTTTATTTTATTCTTCTTTTCAATTTGATATTTAGACAAATATTCATATATTTGAAACATTTTAATTGATTGATGGGAATATCAAAAGTTATATATTTTATATTAATTTAAATAACATAACAATATGGAAATACATTTTTTCATATCAGCAAAGTCTAATTACAAAAACCTAATTTTATTTTAGTAAACATACTTTCAGAAACATCTGCAGAAGCAATTTTTTCTCACATTGAAGTTTCTTTATCTAATATTATTTCTTAAGCTTCTTTTTGTACAATTTTATCAGTTTCATGTCTTGATATTAAATCTTCATGATCTCTATAAGCAATATCGTGATTCATACAAGCTGCATCAAGTTTATTAATTCCTTTATCACCTCTTTCTAAACTTTAATCTAATGTTGTACAAGGACCACAATAATTATAACCACGCAAATGCATTTCTAGAAAATTTAAATTATTTAATGCCCATTTTACAATACTTATTCCATGACGTTCAGAATTCCAAAATGAATCAGTGATAATATTACAAAATCTTATTAAATAGGAAAATTTGTTAGGATTATTAATAAGAAAATCAATAATATATCCGATGGTATCCACAATCAATTAAAGCTAATGGTGTATATGTTGCATGCAATGAAAGGGTGCCAAACCATATTCTTTACATGACAGGGGTGTATACGGCATACCATACCTTCCTTTTATCCAAGATTTTGGTTTTATTAATACGTATACCGATTTGTGTTCATCTAACGCAAGTACTTTGCATAGTATCCCATGTTATATGCTTGTCGCCCTCCGCCTTTAAGGGCTTATACAGCCCACATTATTTGAGATGGACCATGGGTGTCTTATATCATTCTTCCTCTTTTCTGGACACGAATCTCGTGCCCGAGTTTGTACACACTTTTCCTATACATGTTGTATACTATTTTCTCAGTTTCCTACACAGAAGAGCCAAAAAAAACTGGTATAGGTGTGCGTATGCAAATAACAGTATATGGAACCAATCAGAGTAACGCGATGCGGTCGGCAGCTAGATCAGTTACTGCTGCTACAATGTGAGGTTATCAAGATTTAAGTGAGTTTGAACGTGGTGTTATTGTCGGCGCACGAGAGATGGGACATAGCATCTCCGAGGTAGCGATAACATTTGGATGTTCGCGTACGACCATTTCACGAGTGTACCGTGAATATCGGGAATCCGGTAAAACATCACATCTTCGTCATCGCTGCGGCCGGAAAAAGATCGTGAAAGAACGAGACAAACGACGACTGATGAGATTCATTAAACGTGACAGACGTGCAACCCTTTATCAATTTGGCGCAGATTGGATTTGCGGACTACCCTGCAGGATTCATGGTGTGAATTGTCTCCTGCATACCTTCAGACATTAGTCGAGTCCATGCCACGTCGTCTTGCGGCACTTCTGTGGGTCAGGGGGAGGGGGAGGCTACACTATATTAGGCACTTGTACCAGAATTTTTGGCTCTTCAATGTATATATTTGTACAATAATATAACAAACTACATTANCTATATTAGGCACTTGTACCAGAATTTTTGGCTCTTCAATGTATATATTTGTACAATAATATAACAAACTACATTACAACTAGCTAGCAAATGAACTCACTAAGAACAAGCATATAGTTACTGGTGATTTTGAGCCATGGGGACAAACTGCAGGAGACAATCCCTGAGAGGAAAAAGAGAAAAAAAAGGTCATATGGACATTTGTCCGAAAATGCATGGTTTCTGTGCAAGAAGTCATTTATTCGTTTGTCATTCGTGTACAGTACAATGCAGCGCCCGACATGCTGTTGTGAGGCCACCATTAGATAAGTGGTTCGAAGTGGCCCCCATAAGCTTCTAAGTATGCGCGTATGCACCACAGCAGAAACTGTGACACATGTTCAAATGTGCCATCCTGAATCCAAATGGCATCACAGGCTCCAGTTTATGCAGGTCCAAGATTGGCTGCGCATACACGGCACCTATCAGCTCCCCCCCACACACACATATAAATTTAAAAGTAGAGGTCTGGCGACCAGGCAGGCAATTCAACTGGACCACATCGTCCATTCCATCGACTGATAAAGACATTTTCAAGATGCCTTTGCTCAGTATTGTGGAAGTAGGCTGGTGCACCATCACATAGCAGTCACATAACCTTTCGTACCACCAAAGGCACCACTTATAGCAGGAGAGGTAAGGTCATTTGCAGGAAGTGCAGATATGCCTCGCCTGTGAGGTGTTGAGGAAGGACGACTTCCACAAGGTGAACGCCAATAGTATCCACCCACACATTGAGGCTAAACCGGTGCTGATGGTTCGTTGCCACAATACCATAGGGATTCTGCATAAATCACAGATGGGTGTTGTGAAGGTCGACAATACCGCCCCTCGTAAAGGTGGCATCGTCTGTGAATATGATGGATGACAGCAATCCCAGCATTGTGGTGGCCTGTGCAACAAACCAGCGACAAAACTGTTCCTGCAGAGGAATGTCCGTCGGGATAGGCCCTGTACACCTTGCAAGTGATACAGGTAGTAACAGTTGTCATGGAGAATGTTCAGAGTGGTCATCTTACTTAACCCATACTGGTGGGCCACCTGCCTTGTGCTGATACCGGGGTCATCTTCCACAGTGTTGATCACATGTTCCTCCAAGGCTGGTGTACGTAATTGGTGCATCCAACCTTCATGGTTACCAATTCCCATATACGAGCCTATCTCTCAGAAATGGCGAAACACTGTTGTAATCATTTTATTGTGCGATTACTGTCGGCGGGGACACTTTTCGCAGTACAGCCATGCTGCCTTCCTCCCATTGCCTGTCCATATGTAAATATCATGATGGCCTGTTTCCCGATTGGAATACTGGGACATCGTCCCACAGTGCTGTACTACACTACACGCATCTTTTACAAGGCGATTCGGCAAATTCAGTGAAGCAGACGCCTTATATTATCGATACATGAGCGCGCCGCTATCATTGGGAAGAATACTACCCTCTAGTAAGGAATCCATGCATTTATGCCCATCAAAAATTTTAATTTCCTTATCTTTTCAGGGATCGTCTCCTGCAGTTTGTCTATATTGCTCAAAATCATCCAGTATNATTGCTCAAAATCATCCAGTGTATTTTGATTTTATAACAGTGTTATTACTTGCGATGATGCACAATATGCATATACTTTATCTGATCAAAAAATATCTGGACACCCATGCAAAACTCTCCTGTATTTGTCCTCGGATATACAGCCCAGTAGCGGATGTTAGTACTGGATGCCCTCCCCTCTTTTTGGGCTTTATTTCATTTCTAACCATGCGAAGAAGACTGTCAACCAATAGTTGGAATGTCTTCGAGGGAATGGCCGACAATTCTTCCTGCAGCGATGTAGTAAGTGCAATAAGTGATGTGTGTCGTTGGGGTCTGGTACACAGTTGCTGTTCCAGGTCATTACAGAGGTGGTCGATAGTATTAAGGTCTGGAATCTGGGATGTCCAGTCAATTTCTGGAGCACTATTGTTCACAAACTACTAACGAACATACAGTGTTTAATGGTATGGATCATTGAAATGCCGAAACACACAGGTATAATCTACGAACTGGTAATCTACCACAGACAACATGCTACCAGTCAAAATGTCCTTAGAGCATTCTGCCTTTAACATACTCCATAGTATTACAAGAAGACCAAGTCCCACCCATGAAAAAAAAAATACACATCACCCTACGTCCACCGAAGTTCACAGTGGGTACTATGAATGCCAGCATAAAATTCACCTGGCATTCACCACATCCAAACCCTCGTCGGACAGTCAAATGGTACAACATGATTCATTACTCCAAATATTCTGCCATCAGATTTCCCTATTCCAGTTGTGGTGCTCTTTACACCACCAAACCTGGTGCAACGCATTCACAGGTGAAATGTGTGGTTTATTGGCAGGTTCTTAAGCTTTTAACTAGAGTGTTTGTAACCCCCAGTGCACAGCCATGGTGATAACTGCGCAATTAGGGTCATTGCGGTATTCACAGGCGATGGTATCATTTGGTGACATGCGATGTTCCCATGTCACCTTTTTCAATGCTCGATGGTCCATATCGATTAACACACACATGAAATACACGGCCATGGTTTTGTTGTGGTTGTTCCTTTCCATTTCCACTTCAAAATCACATCCTCNAAACTCACATCCCCGATGGCTGACTTCGGAAACTTGAGAAAAATGGCTCTGATGGATTGCTTACTGATATAGCAGCCAACAACTGCACCATGTTCGAAGTCACTGAGCTCTCTTGCTCCATCCATTCTGCCTGTATCGCATAGCCTGACAAACATGGAGCCCTCTGCATCTTTTGTAATGTCAACGACGCCCATAGTAACATATAGGTACGAGTTTACATTTACAAATGGGTTTCCGGATACTTATAATCAGATTATGTATAAATGCAAAAATATGTAAATCAGTAGCTAAAAATCGTGCTCGGTGTTATCAAATAGTGCCACTTCTATGCGAACATTTTTATAAGCTACTAAGTTCACAAAAAAAAATTAATGTATAAGCTGTNCTAAGTTCACAAAAAAAAATTAATTTATAAGCAATCACAGCCCTGTAAATAATTTATAAAAATGAGGCATAGCAGGTCGGAGAAATAGTGGCTACAGGTCGTAATGCAGAGACCAAAATAGTTCCGTTATTCAGCAAATGGTTAGTCATCAAAATACTTAAGAATTTTAATAATGCTATCGTTTAAATTTCATGCTCATTCGAGTCCATCATAGACCACTCGTAGTAGTCTGTAAGTCTGGGTCTCTTATGAGATGTTCCGTGCTAGATTGTGTAATTCGCAAGCTTTAACACAACTCCAGCATTTAAGAATCTGGCTCATTTATGTTATCACTTAGTAGTTCCTTGTGGCACTATATTTGCGAGTACTTTCCATTAATAATTTTCTTTGTATTTGCCTCATTTAAACATATTAATAGCCATATTTTATTCGCACATACCAGATTTTTTACTAGCAAAATGATGTAAAAGGTTTTTTTTTCATGTCACGAATTTGAAACTTCGCACATTTGCAGGAATATGTCTCCATTACTTTTTGTTCCTTAATTTATTAAAAGTAATATGATTTGGGGGCTGCCAGAACAAAGGCTGCTGGATGTGGATTGGTGGATTTGCCGTCATTTTGGATAATGTCACAGCAGCCTGTCGCTGACTCCTGCATTAAATTTCTCCTGCTCCATCATTTCAGTCTGTTGTCGGCCATTTAAAATTTTTACTTAATCCTTACCCTTGATCCACCTCCTTGTTTCTAGCTGCCATCTTCAATTTGTCCTTAACCTGAAACTTTATCTGCCATCTGGTTTCTGGTTGCCATCTTGTATTTGTCTGCCATCTTGTGTATTTACAGTTTTTCTTGTTTTTGACTGCCATATTTTTTCCTTATTCATTCGACTGCCTTCCACTAGGCGATACCAAAATCACTGCCATTTTTGGTTTTCGATGTCTCATACTGGAGTGCACTAGTGTTGGGGTTATTTTTGTTTTATGCTAGGTGGCACAAATGCATATATTAATTTTTTCTAATAATTTTTGAAGTTTGGACCTTCTAAATATTTGCTACTTTTATGTCACAGTGCACTACAAATTTACTAATGATCTTGCCACGATATTAATATCTATTTCCATGTTATTTTAACCCATTCGGCGAATGCTCGACATACTCGCTTTCACAAAATAATAACCATATTGCAAAATGCTATTTCACACATTGACCCACAATAGACCTGACTACTCACAGGGACCCAGGTCTCGCAGGGGCCAACTCCTCGCAGGAGATTTGCTTTGCTCCTTTCCTTTCGAAAATGACGGCTGTAAAGTATGAATCCTTTCCTAAAACAGATCCCTGCCAAACTGACTTCTGTAGAGACCGACTAATGTTCAGACCGACTCCTGTTGAGACCAACATTTGTCGATACTGTTTCTTGTCAAGACCGACACATGTCGTGACTGACACCAGTCGAAACCATTTCTTCCTCCACATCCTCTTACTGTAAATCTGACTTCGGCCAAAGTGACTGCCCCTTACAGCAACTATTTTTACATCCATGATATTTACGGTGTTCAAATAGTGCTAAACTTAAAATAAAAAAAATCGAGTAGGATATTCAATCTGAGTGCTTCCACACATATGGTTCGTATATACTTTTGGGGGAAAAAGAGCCAATATTTTATTGNAGGATATTCAATCTGAGTGCTTCCACACATATGGTTCGTATATACTTTTGGGGGAAAAAGAGCCAATATTTTATTGTCTAGAAAACTTGAGGCATTTTGCACAGAAAAATAAACTATATATACTTGCATGAAGACCGATAAAATCAGGGGAATAAGAAATGTGGGTTCACTTCCCCTTAATAACTGATGTAATTAGTAAGTTTTGGAAACCAATGTGAACTACATATTTTTGTTTCTAATGCCAGTGATATTTAAAGTTGAATGTCTACAAAGTCCGCAGCAAAAAAGTGACTTATTCTTTNATTTTTGTTTCTAATGCCAGTGATATTTAAAGTTGAATGTCTACAAAGTCCGCAGCAAAAAAGTGACTTATTCTTCCCATGTTGCAGAGACACACGCGTAATGCTGGCCGTCCTTGGTCTGTGCGCACTTTTCGGCTTGAGGAAGTAATACGTCAGTACATCAGCGACGTGCCCTCCACTATTACATACTCCATAGTGCGTGAAATTGGCGTGCCCCATTCAAATGTGTGGGATGTACTGTGGGTAAATCGCCGCCATCCCTACTGCTGGCAGAAAGTACAAAGCATTCAGCAAAAATATGATTTCAAAACCCAATTTCTACATGCTCATATCAATTTTAATATTCTGTTTAGGTATATGGTGTCCTTTATATTTTCAACTTTATTTTTCATAAGGAATCACCGTCCGTAGTTTGGGCATTTAATTTCCGAACAGTCTGTATATGCCCAATCAGGCCATTACAATTATTTTCGTAACCCAACGAACGAGTCCTTTCATCTGCTGATACAATAATTTAGAAATATTTTCACGCCCACGTACACAGAAATCAATTAGTGTTAAAATGTTTGTTGAAAAAAAAAATAACAGAATATTCAATCCGCACACTTCCGCAAATACGAGTGCAAGTCTCCTTTAATGAATAAAATATTAAAACCAGTTGGTTTGGGAAAATCTAAGGCATTTTGCACCGAAAATATACATACTCCCATGTAATCCAATTAAGATAAGGGAAAACAGGCAATCCCTCAGAGAAATATGGGGGAACAAATTGACCAGTAACAGACTTATGATAATAGGCTTTATGGACCGAACAGTACTACATATATTTATTTCCGAATTGGTGCGATTTTCCGAGGCGAAAAAAGCTTAGTATTTTAAGTTGTATTAATCTCGCACCTTTAGAGGAAACGATTATATTTACAAAAAAAGGACCCGATAAGAAAAAAAAATGTATGCCAACTCCCCTAATATTATTATTTTTTTAATTGCACAGTACACAACTTAATGTAAGAGCTGAATATCGATTTTAAAATAGTAGCCAGACCATCATGACCATTCACAGATACATACGCACGTTGCCAATTTTTCAGAACAGTTAAAAATAATAAATTCCTTAAAGCAATATCAGATGCAGGCTGGTATACCAGTAATTAAACAACCAGGGGTCGTCCCGCGGAATCCGCTGGTTCACTATCCTTGGGTGAGGCAGATAAACGGGCGCAATTTGAAACCAGCCCTTTTTTTTTTTGACAGAGTGTAATTGTATGAATGTTTTCATAGGTGGTTCGCATAACTCGCATTCTTACTCAAGAAAAATGAAGCATGTACATGCTTGCAACCTCAAATCCAGGTCATAAATACGGCCTGAGTAAGCTTGGTAAGTGTACCGCACAACCGCCTTTTTACTCGAGAACGGTGAACCATGTTAATGAGTGCAATCTGAAACCCAGGACATAAATACGGCCTGCGATAAGATTGGCAATTGCGGAATGAATTCCAAAATTATCGTACGGAATTCATATATCTGTGGTATAGATCTAATACTTGTACGGCCCAAACTTGTTCATTTCAGGCCTATAGGTAAAGCTGGGAGGTGCAGTAACCCTTCTGCTACGAATTTCGAAATTATCGTACAAAATACCGAAGTTTTAGTACACTGTATTACAATTATGGTGCGCGAAATATGGACAAAGTGACTTTGTACCATAGTTATGGTACATATTATGGTACACCATTATGTTACGGATATTTATTCAAAAGGGCCTAACTAACTGTGAAACGAGGGAGTGTCCAAAGAGACAGCCCTTCCTCAAATCCTGACGAAATCCATCGAAAACGGCGGCTTCCAGAGGCGAAAATGTTTGAAAACAGACCCCTTTTGTCACCGCATCTCCTCCCTGGGTGGTTGATGAGGGAAGGGGGTGGTGAGAGAGATCGAAAGAGGCAGTTTCAAAGGTGTGCACAAACTTTGTTCCAGCACTCTACCCCTTAAGGGTGGGGCACTGCGTGCCCCCAAAGTCACCCTTCCAACTTCTGTTCTTGATTAATGAAAATAACAAAGGGTCAGCCCGCGGAATCCGTGGGTTCACTATCCTTGGGCGAGGCAGGTAAATAGGTGCAATTTGAAACCTACCTTTTTTTTTTTAATTTTTTGACAGAGAGTAATTATATTAAAGCTGTCCTAGGGGGCTACAATAACTGCGATAAATGCTGACCTCAAATGAAGTAAGGCCGCGTAACCCACATTTTTAGTAAACAATTGTGAAGCATCTACATGCGTGCAATCTGAAACCCAGGTCATAAATATGACCGGGGCAGGTACTTGCGTACAATCTGAAACCAATTGTAAAATATGGCTTGCGATAAGTGCTGGCCTCAAAAGAAGCATTGCCTGTGTAACCCGCGTTTTTAGTCAAAAATTTTGATGCATCTACATGCGTGAAATCTGAAACCCAGGTCATAAATAGAGGAAGGTTCAATGTTGTGCACAAATTTTGTTCCAACCCTCTATCCCTTAAGGGAGGTGCGCTGTGTGTGACCAAAGGCACCCTTCCTTCTTCCCTTCTTGATTAATGACATTGACCAGGGGTCGCCCCGCGGAATCCGCGGGTTCACTATCCTTGGGTGAGGCAGGTAAACGTGCGTAATTTAAAAACCACCCTATTTTTTTACATAGTGTAATTGTATGAATGTTTTTCTAGGTGGCCCGCATAACCCGCGTTCTTACTCAAGAACGGTGAAGCATTTACATGCGTGCAACCTAAAACCCAGGTAATAAATACGGCCTGCGATAAGCTTGGTAGTGTACATTCTATTGCCGAATGAATTCCGAAATTATCTTATGAAATACCGATATTTATGATGTAGATGTAATACTTGTACTGCTCTACAGGCGTATAGGTAAAGTTGGGAGGTGTAGAGACCATAATGCTATGAATTTCGAAATTATCGTACAAAATACAGAAGTTTTGCCACACTGTACCATAATTATGGTGCTAAAATATGGACCAAGTGACTTTATACCATAGTTATGGTACACATTATGGTACACCATTATGTTAACGACATTTATTCAAATTGTGAACCGAGGGAGTGTCAAAAGAGGAAGTGCTGCGCGAAATATGAACCAAGTGACTGTACCATAGTTATGGAACATATTATAGTACACCATTATGTTACCGACATTTATTCAAAAGGGCCTAACTAACTGTGAACCAAGGGAGTGTCCAAAGAGACAGTGGTATACGAAATATAAACCAAGATATTTTGTACCATAGCTATGGTACATATTATGGTACACAATTATGTAACCGACATTTATCCAAAAGGGCCTAACTAACTACTAACTGTGAACCGAGGGAGTGTCCAAAGAGACAGTAGTACACGAAATATGGACCAAGTAACTTTGTACCATCGTTATGGTACATATTATGGCACACCATTATGTTACCGACGGACTGTCCAAAGAGACAGCCCTTCCTCAAATCCTGACGAAATCCTTCGAAAACGGCAGCTTCCAGAGGCGAAAATGTTTGAAAACAGACCACTCTGGTCGCCACATCTCCTTCCTGCGTGGAAGAGTTGAAAGAGGGGTAGATGGGGAGGTCTAAAGTGGAAGGCTCAAAGGTATGTACCAACATTGTTCCAGCCCTCTACCCCCTAAGGGTAGGGTGCTGCGCGCCACCAAATTCACCC
This sequence comes from Clitarchus hookeri, assembly GCA_002778355.1. Taxonomy (NCBI): domain Eukaryota; kingdom Metazoa; phylum Arthropoda; class Insecta; order Phasmatodea; family Phasmatidae; genus Clitarchus; species Clitarchus hookeri. Next base: position 1,776,943 of record NQII01000040.1, read on the forward strand.
TTCAAACTTCCATTCTCGATTAATGAAAATGACCAGCTGTCGGCCCGCGGAATTCGCGGGTTCACTTTCTTTGGGTGAGGAAGGTGAACGAATGCGAATTGAAACCCACCATTTTTTTTACATACTGTAATTGTGTGAATGTATTCCTAAGTGGCCTCCATAACCTGCATTTTAAACAAGAACGGTGAAACATGTACATGCGTGCAACCTAAAACCAAGGACATAAATACGGCTTGCGATAAGATTGGTAAGTGTACTGATAACCTATGTTTTATTCAAGAAAGGTGAAGCATGTGCATGCGTCCAATCTGAAACACAGTTCATATATACGGCCTGCTATAAGCTTGGTAAGTGTACCGCATATCCTGTTTTTTACTTAAGAACGGTGAAGCATGTCCATGTATGCAATCTGAAATCCAGGTCATAAATACGGCCTGCGATAAGCTTCGTAATTGTACCGCATAACCACCTTTTTACTCAAGAATGGTGAAGCATGTGCCTGCGTGCAATCTGAAACCCAGGTCATTAATACGGCCTGCGATAAGCTTCATAAGTGTAGAGTCTATTGCGGAAAGAATTCGGTAATTTTCATATGTGTGGTGTAGATCTAATATTTATGTGGCCTAACCATGTTCAAGTGTGGCGGTGAAGAGAACATTATGCTACGAATTTCAAAATTATGATTCAAAATACTGAAGTTTTTGTATACTGTACCATAATTATGGACTGCGAAATATGGACCAAGAGACGTCGTACCATAACTATGATACACATTATGGTACACCTTTATATTACCGACATTTATTCAAAAGGGCCTAACTAATTGTGAACCAAGGGAGTGTCCAAAGAGACAGTGGTATACGAAATATAAACCAAGATATTTTGTACCATAGTTATGGTACATATTAAAATACACCATTATGTTACCGACGTTTATTCAAAAGGACCTAAATAACTGTGAAAAGAGGGAGTGTCTAAAGAGACAGCCCTTCCTCAAATCCTGACGAAATCCTTCGAAAACGGCGGATTCCAGAGACGAAAATGTTTGAAAACCGACCTGTCTGGTTGCCGCATCTCCTTCATGTGTGGTAGAGTAGAATTGTGTTGGTGGGGAGATCGAAAGAAGAAGGCTCAAAGGTGTTTACAAAATTCGTTTCAGCACTCTACCCCTTAAGGGTGGGGCGCTGCGCGCCCCCAAATTCACCCTTCAAACTTCCCTTCTTGATTAATGAAAATGACCAGGAGTAGTGTGAAAATGGGCATTCGAACACAGGTTTGTGACAGGGACACAGGGACAGAAGATATGAGGAATTCAAGAGCAGGAGGAATGCATTTGTAGGTCAGCCATGTTGGCAGCCATTTGGTAGCCATATTTGCAGCCAGTACATTCTAGAACATACCATCCCATGGCGGCCATTTTGCCAGCCAGTAAATAAAAAAAATTATTTATGTGAAATTTTATTAAATTTTCTTTAACAAATATTGCATTTAATGAGGCATTTTGCCAGCCAGTAATTAAAAAAGTTATTTAAAAAATTTGTAAACTTTTTTAAAAATTATTGGCTTCCTAATTGGATAAGGCATGCAATGACATGGCGGCCATTTTGCCAGCCAGTAAATTAAAACTTATGTAAAATAAGTATAATTTTTTTAAAAATAATTGGTGGTCATGTTTGCAAACAGTAAAAGTTATTTCAATGGTGGCCATTTTTCCAGCCAGTAATATAAAAAATGTATAAAATTTATGTAAAATTTTATAAAAAAATTTTAATTATCGGCAGCCATGTTTGCAGTCAGTACAAGTTGTTTTCAATGGCAGCTATTTTGCCAGCCAGATAATTAAAAAAGAATAATTTTTTTTCATTATCTGCAGCCATATTGGATGATGTGTCACCCCTGTCTCTTCGTCGTGACCCCTCAATAGTAGCAGCTATGTTGGCCCCACCACCACCTCTCTAGCCATTCAATCGTGCGAAGCTGCGCACATTGAAGTGTTTTTTAAAAAGTACTTGATTAGCAGCATAATTATAAATTAATTAATTGAAAGTATCAAAAAATAATATGTTGTTTTTGTTGTGTTAGTTTCTTAGGCGTTGAAGATGAATATATTACAAATTAAACACTTGCAATTATCTCCACCCAGGTATTCAATTGAACTCAACACACACACACACACACACACACACACACATACACACACATACACACACACACAAAGAGTATTTAAGAAAAAGAAGGATTGTTTTTAATAAAAAAGAAATAAAAAGCATGACACAGGCTTATTTAGGCATTTTATTAAACGCAATACGTACATACACAAATTGTATTGCGTAGTAAGCAATCTGAATTTAATGTCAAGAGTAAAAAAACTTTTTTGTAATCATGCTGATTTAATATCTGCCATAAGAGAATATTTTTATAAAAATTGAAGGTTAATAAACTTGGCACATAAAAAAATACGTGAAACGAAATTACAATTTAAGGTGCCACCACTGTCCCTCCATCAGCATGACATAAACATGCAGATGGACCCCGTCCTCCCATTTATCATCTGCATGGCATAACCATGCAGATGGACTCCGGACTTGGAACCGGCAGTACGCTATTCCTACAACACTATCAATACATATATAAATATATATTGGTAACGTCATAGATATAGCGAACAGGTAGGTTGCGGAGCAGCAAGGGGGAAAACAATGAAGCGAGCGCTTCGTCGGCGGGTAAAAAAAACATATACAGATGGGACACTACAGTATGATAGCGGTGACACGTGTGTGATGCCAACACACACAGTGCGATGGAGGGTGCGGAGAACAGTTAAATGTACACTAATATGACTATTACAGTAGTAGTAGTACGAGTGGAAACCATGCACATGACAAAGTAGAATGCTATAATCTAGCACATAAGCTTGACAAGCGTTTTGCCGACGGTGACTTTACACACATGAATATAGAGGGGGGTAATTGAAACATACAAAAGAAAGATAGTCAATATGCAGTGAAAACGTACAGCTATTAGCATTTGTGGAAAAAAAAAAAAAGGAACGCATGAATGGTATACCCGGCAAGACTACTACTTCTGTGTGCTCCAGTTTACCCCAGCAAAAAAAAAACATGTACAGGACATGCTGGTAACATGCATGGCAAGACCTCTTGCATGCTACCACCCAGTATACCTGGCAAGTTGAAGATTGCAATGTTTGCATGAGCTATAGTAAACTGAATCAGACTGTATGGGCCAATGTTTGTATACCTGACAAGCCCTCCAGGATTGCATGTGCTCCGGTATACTGCAGGAATAAAAACCGATAATCTACCTGACAATGTTAGGAACTTGCCACTTCAACGAGCTACAGTAGACTATCAGCCAGCATACCTGGCAAGCCTGCAACACACTTGCATTTGCTACAGCATGCTTATTGAGAAATATGGCTACCAAAACCCTCGGCCATGCACCTGTACGTGCTACAGTACATGCCAGGAGAATAAACCCTCTCTCTGCCAACACAGAGCTGTTTTTCTTATTAGGCCTGATAGCCATAGGGGATGGTATGTATGACATCATCCAGGTCTTTCCGCTTATCGTCCATCCACGAAAGAGCCAGTTTGGTTGATTGCTCTGTATATACTGTGTGATGGTACGACCTAATATCTGCGACCTCTACTCTCATGCTGCGTTGGGTGGAAAGGATGCGCCGATAATCGCCGAACGTTATCGTCTTGTCAACTACGCACCCTTGTATCGCCTTCGCGCGTTTCACTACCATATTCAGGCAGCAGTATGCATACAGTTTCACCCTCAACCCGACCAACTCAACCATTTCGTCACCCGCACATTCATTCTTGAACTTCCCAATCACCTTAGAATTGGTAGCTGAGTAACAAAGATGAGTGGTCGGGTAGGCGCTGGTGTCGAACTCCAACATGAGCGTCGGGTTAATGGCGAGTTCACTGTATAAGTCAGGGCTGGCAATCTCCATTACAAGCTATCAGTATCCATGTAAAGGAGGTTTACCCTGCCCCCACACCGCGCTCGCATTACATCGTAATAAAACTTGTACATAAGGTCTTTGACAGGTCGAGTACGGCAAACCCAGTGAATATGGGCTTGTCAAACACAATGTTCTCTTGGCATAATTTGACTAGGGACAATGACTCATCGTAAATAGTCCTGCATTTAAACGCAGGTTTTGCGATGAGCTTCTTCGCCCGAACTTCCCTACACACGAGTTCCACATGCTGTCGTTTGCGATTATTTTCCATAAGTTTACCACACGTTGCATTATTCATTAATTTGTAAAAGTCCTTCTCGAAAGCGTTCGTGGCTGCCTGACGTTTCTCCGTATTCAAATCTATATAGGGCTTAAGCCACGGCTTTTGCAGGAATTGAAGGACTCGGTGAACAGCCTTCAGCTGTAACCCATGACCAAATGCTTGCTTCAAAGTAACGTAATGCACTATATAAAGGAACTTGCTCTCCAGTGTCGTCATGAGTTTCGTTTGTTTGGACCCTGGGGGACACTCGTTCACTGGCAAGAATGGAAGATCCATATGTGCTTCGTGAGGAGCGCGAGGGTGTTCTACGTCTACCTACAGTATGTAGCCGACATATCCGTCGTCCGGCACGCTCATCACATCGATGTTCGTGGCGGTCCATTCGAAACCGGCATATGTTAATGCAAGGACATCGCCCAGCAGTATAAGTTAGTAGCATCTACATACTGCAGGTAGGTAGATGGCTTGTCGGCATTACACGTCTCTGGTATATGCCTATTATTGGTAACTGCGTGCCGCTTAACACATTGAGCCACCCCTCCTCGGATGCCTGCCTCAATAAACATGTGCATGTCATAGTCGCAGAGCAAATATAATTCCACCTGTGCCTTGCGCAACATTGCGTCAAACGAGAAGCCGGGAGCGCCGACATGGCGCACACAGTCGCGACTCTATGTGCGTAGACAGAGCCCCTGGAAATTCTCGAAGATATCCCACAGAATCAGCACGTCTGTCTTCAAGTAGAGCTCAGAATAGTCCTGGAGGTTACGACATCCAAACACAGACCAGACAGTTTGTGCGTTCTGGTAGTCCTCGGCACTGACATACTCCCCAGTAAGCCTATTGTAGAATGACTCTATAGCTGGTAATTGAGGTTCGGCGAGCTTCTCCCACGAGCTAACATAATCGTAGGGGAAGACGCCTTTCCAGGTTACCAGCTCTAGCTCGCGCTCTACCGTGAAGAAACGAGACGTTGTGTGGATGTCACCGGATGGCAGATTATTAGCGAAAGTTGCCAGGGTGGCAGACATGAACCTATACATATCAATGAACTGTATAGTGAACTTGTTGTCCAAACTCTTACTGAAGGTGATGAGTTTCTCCTCGCTATGCGGAATAATATATATGTCCTGGCTATCATATCCTAGCTGCTTAATTATGCAATTGGCATCATACATTAAGTTATGGAAGAGTATCGGCAGTCTTTGGGGCCGGCGACGAAGCTTGTTGCAGTTATTTCACGACGCCCCAATAAAACTACCAGTAAAGTCGTCATGGTCATGCACCTTTTGGTTGTTGACGGTAAACATGCCAGAACAGTGGCAGCAGGTAGTGACTAAGGCATAGTCAGCCTGTTCCGCATGCGTTAGTGAGCGCATAGGTTCAGACTGGCTATATATGTCTTTAAACAGGTGTCCTATCCTAACCACCTCTTCCATAAAGTGTTTCGACGCACCTTCGCCCATGTAAACAGTTACACGCGAGGGTAAGCTGGTTGTCTTAAAGGCGGGGATAATTGAATTATCAGCCTTAACATATATGCCATATGAATAGGGCTCGTGTTTTTGGTACCTATATGTGTAGTATGCGTCCGGGTTATTCTGACACGTTTGTACAGACATAAGCATGGTCTCGAAGTCTGCATACACTACAATAGGCACCTTGATGCAGTTCTGGTAATTTTTGAATTTGAGCACAGGCGGCCTGCCGCACCTGTCCGGCTGTGGCATGTCTGCACGAACAGCAGTATGGGTATTGCAATACCTCCTATGCTCAGCCAGAGTTTCGGCACCTGTCAGCCCTCTAACACTCGGTTCATTATCGTACATTTTAAAACCACTTTTACAGACATTAACACAATCATGATGTGACGTCACCTGGGAGCGTACCAGTCGCGAGAAATTCGAGATGTAGCAATAATGCGAGTTCTGGTCCTCCTCCGCAGTGTTGAGAAGCAGCAAATCAAAGTGTTGGGCCAGTTCTACATCTGTCACCGGTATTGGCACGATTTTTGTATTTTCAATTGTGTATATGTTAATGCTGACCCCCGGATTTGCTTTCTCAAAGCCGGTATTTGACGTAGAGGGGTGGGAAAATCTACTGTTGAAAAATCAAAGCGTGTTTCAAGCTCGGTGTATCGCTTGTTGACACGCTGCCGATCCCTCCCCTCTTCAAAAAGTGCCAGTATAGCCCATCTGAAACACTGTTGGTCGCCGATGTTGTGCGGGTTGATAATTGCGCCTTCCTCCGCAAAACCAATAGGCAATGAGATAAACGAGGAGGCCCTAAGAGGGTAGAGCTGGTTTACGTGTAACTGGACTCTTTTCACTGCAGTGAGAGACCAGCCGCTACCCTTCCCCATATAGTCAGTCTCCTCAATGCAGATCTTTGCAATGGCAGCCGACACAGCTGCCTCTATGTCGGCTACGTTGAAGAGAGACATACTTTTTGTCTTAAATGCACGACGATCCTCTTCGTTCTCGTGCGGTTCTGGTTACCCATATCCACACTCTAGAAATATATTAAACTTGACCGCCCCCTGCGTCTCGATTTCCTCCTGTAATTGGCCAATTATATTAGGTTTCATTACCTCGAGGTAGTCGCAAATGTCAATGGCTACCCTCGAAGTATTCTCAGATATGTATGATTTCATTATACCTCTAAACGTGCTTTCAACCTCCACAAAGCCATACGTGTTGCTCTCGCCAGCCCCAGTGTCAATGGGCCCTCGGCGAGAGCTACCTGCGCCCGCAAGAGCAGGAACGTTATGGGTCGGCTGCGGACTTGTAACTCTGGCCCGCTTCACCGGCCGGGAGGTTGACGTGGCAGCAGCACCAGTACACTTAGCGCTATGTGCACGAAGCCTATCGGTCCTGGTGAACTGCCGGCCGCAAGTCCCACATGCCCTTGAAGGGGCAGCAGGGTTCGCCCAACAAGTACATTCATGATGCCGGGAATGACAAGAGTGTGTAAAGCCCTCTTACAGAATGTACAGTTGAGCAAAACGGCCTTTCCGATCAGTCCTCTACATGTTAAACTATGTTCGGGAAGCTTGTCAAGTCGGTTGAAGGGAAGGCCGCACCTATCGCACAGATGTGAGGCAGGCTGCCGGAATGGATTTAGGGAGAAATTACACTCGTGATGTAGTCCATTCCGGTCGCAAAAACCACATTGTATTGCGGATCTGCATATATAATGGGAGCGGAAGGGGGGTTAAGCAATGCCGCAGTGGATGGAAACAACGATGGTGATGCTGGCGAATTAGGTGATGATGATGATGATTCCATTGTAGCAGTGGAAGTGCTAATATATATCTGCGGTACGTGACAGGAGCAGTTGTAATATATATATATCTGCGGCACGTAGCAGGCAGCCCAGACCTAGGTGTTATCCTCCGAGAAACAGAGAGAAAAAAAGGGGCGGATAGTTCGCAAATATATAGGAGCCCCTTTTAATAACATCATCTTATATTTTAACACTGTGTTCAGCAAAACTCTTACTGAATGTAAACAGATCTACAAGGGATGGCGAGAGAATATTAATTGAATGTGCGTAAAAACAATGCAAAGTTATATATACGCAGCACACAAGTAAAGACAAGCCTCTCAATTTCCAGAATTAAGTACTGATATCCGCCGTCCCAGAAAAAAAAACCTAGATGGAACTAAACCCTAGGTTTAGCACACCTGCAATTAAGTATTATAAAGTTATATTCGCAGTCCTAGAAAAGCCCTAGAGGATATTAAATAAAGTACTAGACGTGGGTGACGCCTTCACAAATGTTAATACTCACCACCAGCCGAAACACACTTACCTCTTAAGAGGCGAGAAGTTGAGTATAGAATTGGCCCCAATACTCTCTTCTGCAGGTGTACACACTCGATACACGGCACTCCGCAGGCAGTATGCTGACAATCGTGCGGACGCTAGCCGAGCAGCGAGATCCTTTTCGCACAGACGCCCAGGCACGATTGAGTGTGGGGTCCAGTGGGAGGGGGTATTTATACCCTTTCTAAAACAAGGGTAAGTGTCTTAGAGCAGCAGCTGCAACGGCGGCCGGGGCGCGCCCCCTCACTCTTAAAGCAGCTGCGGAGGCGGACGGGGCGCGTCCCCTCCAGTGCGATACAACAAGCGTACGTCCCCCATCATGTAATGTCTTTACAAAGACATATAATTGCAGTAGTGTTTTTTTTGTTCTTTTAATATACTAGCATGTTTTAGTATGGGCAGTGTGTGATAACCAACAGAAATAAAAACACTAAGAATTTCATGACATATCCGTATAATATAAATTTTTTTACATTAAGATATTCATTTACTCGACAATCCTGTCCAATACATACAGCACACACTCGTTAATCATGATAATTAAACACACAAGAGATGGTTCACACATCAAGATAGCAGTTAAATATATACAATTAAAACATTTTTTTTTTAAAACAGAGTAGTAGTAGCTGCATACATCAAGATAGCAAAATACAATTAAAACAGTTTTTTTCACTATATTTTTATGCAAGCGCAGTAGCTACAGCAATAAAAACATTTTTTTCTCAATATACCAATGGCCTATAAACAATTAAAATAAATATATACAATTAAAACATATTTTGTCACTATACTTTGCAGGCTCAGTACTTGCAGCATACAATAAGATGCTAATTGAAACATTTTTTTTCACTATACCTTTGCAAGCAGAGTAGTGAATAGATGCAGTAGTAATGTCTTTCTAACACTAACATATAATTTGCTCGCGTCCTGAAGCGATGCATTGCCACAATTCAGACATGTTGTGACCGACATCATCTTTTTACGAGACGTTCTGCGATGAGGCTGTATGCTGCGACGCAAAGTCGCGGACTTGGCGGCGCCGGCAGGCTTCTCACGTCTGAAGGCGGTAGAATTCTTGCGTTTGACATTGACAAGCAGCTGGACGTCCTCCTCCTTAGTAATGCCAAACACGGCAGCAGCAGGTTCAGCCAAAGGTTCTTGCGGAAGGCAACCTCTTATTGCATCTTGCAATAAATCGGGAGTTATAACTTCGTCTGGACCCAGGGCATTCTGGCGGTTGACGGCGGCAGATCTCTTGCGTTTCACAACGGGACACCTCTTGTGTTTGACATTGACAGGCAGTGGGCGTCCTCCTTAGTAATGTCAATCACAGCATGTTCAGCCAAAAGTTCTTGCGGAAGGCAAACTCTTATTGCATCTTGCAATAAATTGTGAGTTATAACTTCGTCTGGACGCAGGGCGTTCTTGCGTTTAACATCGGCAGGCAGCTGGACGTCCTCCTTAGTAATGTCAATCACAGCAGAGTTGGCGGGCAGCACCAAAGGTTCTTGCGGGAGGTAAACTCTTATTGCATCTTGCAATAAAGCGTGAGTTATAATTTCATCCGGCCCACATGACAGGGGAGTGTCTGTTCGCATATAGTTAACGACACATCTTCCCAGAATATTGCATTCGACTATCTGCTGACATTGCTCGTACGTCGACGTTGGGTTGTGCACAAGCAACCAATATGCTATACCATCGCACTGCTTGCTGCATGTTCTTGACTCGCCATCACAGACATAGGTTATACAGTTGTTGCCAGGCGTCACACTGCTGTAGACAGTCTCTGGGCAAAATGGCACGTTCATCTTGAGCTCACTGATGTTGACTGGCGGGGGAGACATGGCTTATATAGTAGCCATACTTCTCCGACATGACGTCAGTGGTTCTTGAACAATAATAGTCGTATACGAGCATAAATGTCGTACATTATCTTACAACATTTACACTTGCTATGATATATTATTTCGCCCTCTGCCTTCGTTATGCTGGCGATATCTGCTCCGTCGTCGTCCATGTTCTTGTTGTAACTGGTTTTACTAACCTTCACTTGTAGTTTTCAATTGAAGATGCAACATACCTTAGCGGCACAGGGTAGAACGTAGGTTGCACCGCATTATTCCTGCGTGATTGTATGTATGTGGCCTGTACATTCTTCGGTCCAGCGGTAAATTGCTCCAGTATCAACTTCTCGCAAGGTAAATTTCACCTTCTTGTTCTCGGTGCGTGGTTCTGTAATGTCTTCACATTCCGTACGTACTGCGAAAATACGTCCATTTTCAGGTAGCACACTTTGGGGTCGGAGATTGTAGACGGGGCACTGATCGAACTTGTAGCAGGGAAGTCGCAGAGCAAATCTAATTCCACCTGTGTCTTGCGCAACATTGCGTCAAACGAGAACCCGGGAGCGCCGACATGGCGCACACAGTCGAGACTGTATGTGCGTAGACAGAGCCCCTGGAAATTCTCGAAGATATCCCACAGAATCAGCACGTCTGTCTTCAAGTAGAGCTCAGAATAGTCCTGGAGGTTACGACATCCGAACACAGACCAGACAGTTTGTGCGTTCTGGTAGTCCTCGGCACTGACATACTCCCCAGTAAGCCTATTGTATAATGACTATATAGCTGGTAATTGAGGTTCGGCGAGCTTCTCCCACGAGCTAACATAATCGTAGGGGAAGACGCCTTTCCAGGTTACCAGCTCTAGCTCGCGCTCTACCCTGAAGAAACGAGACGTTGTGTGGATGTCACCGGACGGCAGATTATTAGCGAAAGTTGCCAGGGTGGCAGACATGAACCTATACGTATCAATGAACTGTATAGTGAACTTGTTGTCCAAACTCTTACTGAAGGTGATGAGTTTCTCCTCGCTATGCGGAATAATATATATGTCCTGGCTATCATATCCTAGCTGCTTAATTATGAAATTGGCCTCATACATTAAGTTATGGAAGAGTATCGGCAGTCTTTGGGGCCGGCGACGAAGCTTGTTGCAGTTATTTCACGACGCCCCAATAAAACTACCAGGAAAATCGTCATGGTCATGCACCTTTTGGTTGTTGACGGTAAACATGCCAGAACAGTGGCAGCAGGTAGTGACTAAGGCATAGTCAGCCTGTTCCGCATGCGTTAGTGAGCGCATAGGTTCAGACTGGCTATATATGTCTTTAACCAGGTGTCCTATCCTAACCACCTCTTCCATAAAGTGTTTCGACGCACCTTCGCCCATGTAAACAGTTACACGCGAGGGTAAGCTGGTTGTCTTAAAGGCGGGGATAATTGAATTATCAGCCTTAACGTATATGCCATATGAATAGGGCTCGTGTTTTTGGTACCTATATGTGTAGTATGCGTCCGGGTTATTCTGACACGTTTGTACAGACACAAGCATGGTCTCGAAGTCTGCATACACTACAATAGGAACCTTGATGCAGTTCTGGTAATTTTTGAATTTGAGCACAGGCGGCCTGCCGCACCTGTCCGGCTGTGGCATGTCTGCACGAACAGCAGTATGGGTATTGCAATACCTCCTATGCTCAGCCAGAGTTTCGGCACCTGTCAGCCCTCTAACACTCGGTTCATTATCGTACATTTTAAAACCACTTTTACAGACATTAACACAATCATGATGTGACGTCACCTGGGAGCGTACCAGTCGCGAGAAATTCGAGATGTAGCAATAATGCGAGTTCTGGTCCTCCTCCGCAGTGTTGAGAAGCAGCAAATCAAAGTGTTGGGCCAGTTCTACATCTGTCACCGGTATTGGCACGATTTTTGTATTTTCAATTGTGTATATGTTAATGCTGACCCCCGGATTTGCTTTCTCAAAGCCGGTATTTGACGTAGAGGGGTGGGAAAATCTACTGTTGAAAAATCAAAGCGTGTTTCAAGCTCGGTGTATCGCTTGTTGACACGCTGCCGATCCCTCCCCTCTTCAAAAAGTGCCAGTATAGCCCATCTGAAACACTGTTGGTCGCCGATGTTGTGCGGGTTGATAATTGCGCCTTCCTCCGCAAAACCAATAGGCAATGAGATAAACGAGGAGGCCCTAAGAGGGTAGAGCTGGTTTACGTGTAACTGGACTCTTTTCACTGCAGTGAGAGACCAGCCGCTACCCTTCCCCATATAGTCAGTCTCCTCAATGCAGATCTTTGCAATGGCAGCCGACACAGCTGCCTCTATGTCGGCTACGTTGAAGAGAGACATACTTTTTGTCTTAAATGCACGACGATCCTCTTCGTTCTCGTGCGGTTCTGGTTACCCATATCCACACTCTAGAAATATATTAAACTTGACCGCCCCCTGCGTCTCGATTTCCTCCTGTAATTGGCCAATTATATTAGGTTTCATTACCTCGAGGTAGTCGCAAATGTCAATGGCTACCCTCGAAGTATTCTCAGATATGTATGATTTCATTATACCTCTAAACGTGCTTTCAACCTCCACAAAGCCATACGTGTTGCTCTCGCCAGCCCCAGTGTCAATGGGCCCTCGGCGAG
>NQII01000040.1:1791764-1812332 GCA_002778355.1 Clitarchus hookeri
GTATGTATGTGGCCTGTACATTCTTCGGTCCAGCGGTAAGTTGCTCCAGTATCAACTACTCGCAAGGTAAATTTCACCTTCTTGTTCTCGGTGCGTAGTTCTGTAATGTCTTCACATTCCGCACGTACTGCGAGAATACGTCCATTTTCAGGTAGCACACTTTGGGGTCGGAGATTGTAGACGGGGCACTGATCGAACTTGTAGCAGGGGCGAATTTCATAATAAAAGTTATCGCAAGCGTCCTGATAGCCCCAAAAATGGTGTTCAGAGTCACATATTTGTACTTGCTCGTGTTCAATTCTTGGTTTAAACACAACTCTTCTGTGTCCGATAAAGTAGTTACGGTACATGTTCACGGCTTCCGGCAGAAATGTAACACACTCACGAAGGTTAAACATGATGATGATGTTAGTTCTCTTCTCAACGAAACACTACTGCAGCTCTGAACATCGCTCTTCTTATATTGAGCATCGTACACCTCGCATGATGACGGCGAACACATTGTAGTCCACGTAACTGTGCCTCTCTTCATGCAGGTTGTATGACGGTCGCCGGTGCAGCACTCAATCCAGCGGGTAATTACACTACCAGTGTTGACATTGCAAAGTTCATACGCATTTGCGCGAGTAAACCGTACATGGCATATGCACTCTTCGCATGATTTCATAGTACTGAGTGAACAAGGCAGCTTCATACCAGGTCTTAGGTTTTATACGCCACACGACATTACATTACACGGTACCGAGCGAAAAACTACCCTCATTGACACGACAGGCCAAGTGTTCAAGTCCATTACATATTCTACCTGCGACGGTTGGCCGGGCGGTTTGAAATGTACACGCCTGTATCCTACAGTAACGTCGCCCTCATACATGGCTAGCAGGTTGAAATTACACACTATGTTAGCCATTTACGAAAATTCTACGACGTGCATTGATCTCACATTGTTACTAGACTTGATGCCGCCATAGCTGAATCGTACTGTTGCAGCATTAAGCCTGACCATGTCGTCATCTGATATGAGTTGGGCATAGCGCGTAGCCAGCCGGACACGCATCCCATTGTCTAACATACATGTTACACATTTACTGCATATCGACTCTGTGCTGTGAAAATCTGATGCCATGTATACCTTGCCGATGACGAGCTCTGACAATGGTATATATCGAACGGACCCGTTCAGATTGGCGATTAAACCTTCCATGATGAGCTGTGGATCAGTACTAGAGTTCTTTGCCTCGATAGATGGACTATTTATAATGGCCGGTGGTGGTGGCATTTTTTTTTGCCTTCGGTATAGTCCCACAAATGCCATGATTTAATCAACAACACATTAAGACAAGAGCATACAAGGTTATTCATACATGTGTCACATGCATGTTCTAACAGGTCCATATATTTCTCTTTCAATATTCTAAACGACGGACATCCACACTCGGTTTGTAGATCGCAGATTTTAGTGGCGGTGTTGCAATAATTGCTTAAATGACGTTTCTGCTCTGGCCTGGCCACAAAGACTGTGCCATTGTTACTTTGCGCGGCGACAAGTACATTGTGTGCTGCCTCGTATTTCAAATCGCCCTCACCCCAATTGATGGCATGGTAACGTTTTTCCAGCCAAATGTTCGTTACTTTGCTTTTCACATCCAGCTCATGCCATGGGCACGGCGGTCTGAATGTATAAGTCTCTATGCTGTCATCATCAACATCATATGCCACGCAAATACATTTAATAATAAAACCCTGCTGCGAGACGCATCCCTGAATGTTTGCATACATTATGACGTTTGCACTGTAGCGCACGGCAGAGAATGTACTATAGTTGTAATCTACGTCAGTATTTTAAATACTCTGTCATGCACATTATATGTGACCAGTCGATCGTGCAGTATTAAGGCATAGGCCTGGGTTAATGCGGGGAAATTTTCAGCAGCAGATAATTCAATTCTGCAGTCTACAACGCCGGATTTTATAATGTCATCTTGCTTGCTAACGTCAAACACGAGGAGCGGGGCCGTGTGCATGTACTTGTTGTACTCAAGAAAGGGAGCTTGTGTTTGGCCATAGTACGAACGCTGGAAATCTGAGTACATTTGGTAGGGCACCATATAAGAGCTGTTCGCGAAATCAATATTTAAATCTCCATAGGGGTACGCTTCAGAATTTAAGAAAACGTTTTTAATATTTACGTGGTCGAATGTAGAACAGTCCTTATTAATTACATTTAGTTTACCGGCCTGAAACGCCACAGTTATATACCTCGGTTTCTCACTTGTAAAACTCGTTTTCACGTTCCAATTTACACTTACAGAGCTCGGTACGTTAGGATAAGTTTCTAAACTCCAAGTACGAAATGCCATATCTGTGTTCCTGCCTTTTTCTGCATATTTCAAAAATTTTCCGCGGTCTGTCATGTTAATTTGTACATGCGGCAGTAACCAGTCAATAGAAAGTATTGCAAGTGTAGCCACTTCTGCGCCAGTGTCCTGGAGTACAATCGTTTGAGAGTTGGCCATTTGCATAACTATCTCCTGCTTGGAATTATTGATTATGTACCTATAGTCTTCAGCGAAGCCTAACAGCATAGCGAGAGGGATACACACTT
The DNA here is from genome assembly GCA_002778355.1 of Clitarchus hookeri. Lineage (NCBI taxonomy): Eukaryota > Metazoa > Arthropoda > Insecta > Phasmatodea > Phasmatidae > Clitarchus > Clitarchus hookeri. The sequence continues at coordinate 1,794,370 of NQII01000040.1, forward strand.
CAAATTTCCCATGCGCATAGACAGGAACCTTAAAATCTTCCTTGATTCCCCAGCCGGCCATTTTGCAGCCGGTAGTTGGTTACGCGTTAATGAAAGGTAATTCTTTATCGTTGCAATGATTCCAACATCTCGAGTGGCATCTACTTCACACCAGTTCAATTCATAGGAGATTCTATTAATCATGTGAAGTATACCGTTTCTAATGATTTTAGTTGTTGCTGGAAGTGCATTACCCGCCCTTGTCAGCGTCCCTCTAAAGCGCAAATAAGAATTACATGGCGCCATGTATATATCTTGGTTTTGTACGGGAATTCGCACCTCGGACGATGCCACGTACGGCCCTGGCAGGTAAGGTGAATAACTGTGTATTTCCACCTTGGTAATTGCGTCTTCGTATCCTACCAGCTCGCTTACGTTTAATATTTCCATGTCCATACTTACTCTTGACTGTTAAACCTAATCGTGTAAGGAAACGAACATTTTCAGTTGTTAGCGGAATGCATGCCTGCCTCGTACTTACTTTAGGTGTGATGCGATACGCCCCTTTATTCATTTTAATATGCTTAATTTTCAGCTCCATATTTCCACAAATGTAAACGCACTGTTATTTCCTCGCCTCGAAAATTAATCAAACGACTTTCTTGGTCTACTACGGAAACAATTACTTCCTGTATGTTCTCTATCGCGACCTGGAGATATATGGGTGTTGTTGCACACTCACGAGTTTAAATCCCGGTGGCACATTTGCAGAGAATTCATGTAATGTCTGGCTTGGTTTACCGTTAAGATATGAACCGCTAACTTAATTACAGTTTAATCTGATAATGTTAACGGGAAAAATGTTTACAGGCAAGGTAGATACATGAGTTTTATTTGCCATGTATTTCACATTTTCAAATCCCAGCATGGCAGAGAGAGTATCACTTTTCGAGAAGTCTACCTGAACACTACACTTCATCTCGGTGTGTAGAGTATTAGAATTTCCACGCAGTACTAAAGTCATGTCTGGTTCCAGCTCCCGTTTAAGATAATCAGATAGATCATCAATCTCGTACGACCCGGTAGGGATACGCACTTCACCCCTTTTACCGTCTGTATTAACATATCGAAACATGCAATTATAACCATCAATGTTAGGTACTAAATATATGTTTGAAAATTTATTACGGCAATAGACCACTCTCCTGCCAGGTTTAGTGGCGGAAAATGCACTGACCGTAATTCTTACGAATTGCCTGTCACAATCAAGGTGACAGACATGACTGACGCCTTAGTAGTATTGTGTAGACTTTAAATAACTTAGACATAAATGGCCGCAATTCCAGTCCTGCGGTCGCTGTTCTCTCTCGTAGTTATAATAAATTCTACTACCTTTAAAATATTTTTTCAGTTCTGGTGGAGAGCTTAAGTTGCCGAAGCTATCGTAATATTCAACTCTGTTCCCATCTTTTCTATAAGCAGTCCAGTGTGTGTCTGACCCCGAACTCGTATCTAAATTTACTATACCACACTCTGATTTTTTTGGTTGCGGTGGAAGTGTATCTCACATAAACACTCCACTAAAAATATGTATTTTTAATTTTCGCGAAAATTTACGCAAATCAATGTTTGTCAGCAGCTGGTTGGGCAGTCCCCTTAGGACTTTCGTCGTCGCCTGTCGCCGCCGCGATACGGCTTCAAGAATATACCTTTTACCATGTTTTTTTTTGCGGCGGCTAGAATTTCCATCTGCTTATTATGCCGGAATTGTTCTGCTAAGTGTTTATTTCCATCTTTAGCCATTTTCCAGCTCGTGGTATCCCACTAGCTCCGCCTATTAGCGATCCCAAAAGTCCTATTGCAGGCGGCAAAAACAGAAGTATACATCCGCGCTTAACTTTTCTACGCCTATTCTTCTTCTTTTTAACCGTACAGCATCTAAATCTGATATATATTCCGCGCTTAACCTTAGCCTTCATTATTTTTCCTACTGTCCACGCAGCTAATCGCTTGCCGAATTTCGTGTTTGGTGTTTTAAATATAGCCTTGGAATTTTTCGCAAGGATTGTGTCAGCTGCGTGTGTATCGGCCAAATTATCACTCTCAGCATACAAAATATCGGGCGTCTTACAGGCCGCATCTAGCATATTTATAAGCACGTCCCCACGTTGGCGTATGCATGCTAATCGTGTTCCAGGACCGCAAAACTTGTAACCAGGTAAGTGGGCTCCGAAAGGAAGACTATTTATTATTCAATTAACAATACCAGTCCCTTTCTTGGCGGTCCTCTTTCCACGGCGCATAATGTGACACTGGTGGTTGCTTGCTTTAGTGTACCTGTTTTATAATAATAACCTGTTTACCACAAGGGACCTTTCACCGCGAGAGGAAGCCAGCCAGTTCTCTCTCTCCCCCTTGGGTCACTGCCAATGCTGTCGGCTATCGTGCTTTTCAGCAGCCCCCTATTATGAGGCCTCGCCCCTCATGGAGAGTGGTGGCTGCGAGCGACCCTCTGGGAGATCACTCCCCTTCGTCCGACCATGTGCCAACCAAAATTAAGACCTTGTCTGCAGGGGCTTTTTTTTAACGGAGATCGCCTATAGGTATCCATGAGTTGTATCGTTGATCAAAACAAAGTCATTTTACCAGAACCATATTATTATTAGTACGAACTACTTTCTCGACTAAATAAGTGCGTGGATATTTAGGAGGCATAATTTCCTGCTCGTAAAAAGAACCTTTTATCTGCTCACCATTTCAATATTCGAGTACATATGTTCGAGTCTTTGCAACACGGAATATTTCCAGAGTCCAATTCAGGTAGTAACTTTCAGAGAAAATATTTTTAAGACGTGAAATGCGCACATAATCTCCTACTTTAGCTTTCTGCGTACTTGAATGTAGATATTTTTTATTCCTAAACACTGTTGATATCAGCAAATTATCTTTTACATCCACAGGATGCATACAAATTGTTCTATGTTTCCTAGTATTGTAATTATTAATTAATTGGGGTAGAATATCCTGCCAGGTATAACTCCATTGTGTTGAAAATTCGGGCCACATATTATTTTTCAGAGTTCTATTGAAATGTTGAACAATTGAAGCTTTTTTTTTTCGCAAAATGTACTATAATGTTTAATATTTTTCTGTTGCATTAGTGCTTGGAATGGTTTATTATTGAATTCCTTACCAAAGTCCGTTTCTAAATTTTTCGGTGAGCCCTTATCGGCCAACACTACAGTCTTAGCCTTGGCCACATCTTTACCCGTTTTCCGTCTGACAGGTATGGCCCACGCGAATTTACTGCAACTATCAATAACTGTTAACATGTACCGGAAACCTTTATTTACAGAAGCATAAGGCATCATTTCAACCAAATCTGCCTGATACAGGTCCCGAATTCCAAACAGTTGTACTTGTTTTCAAATAAACTTTTTCCTCGATGTTTTGTGTATTTCAGTGGCAATTGCCTCAAGAGACATTATTCTTTCAGTATATGTAACCCCCTTCATGCAGTTCTTCTACAATATTAATGATCTCATTGGTGTGTGAATTATTTCCCGCCTGCTGGGATGCGAACAGTAGTCGTAGGCGCTCGATTACTTCATTAATATCGTTCCAGTAAACAAACTTGGACTGACTGAGGTTATCAACTTTCAGTCCCGAGCCACTAGCTAAGCCCATGTCCGGAAACAGTTATGATACAATGTCGAATTTAGGATGCGTTTCGTCTTTATATGTGGCAGCATTTATATTGTTATCAGTTAAGTGCGTGCTTGTAATATGCAACATTTTTTATATTGATTGAGTGCCTAATGCGAGAATTCCCCTGGTCTGCGCTTAAATAGTAGTTCGTACAAGCTGGGAGAAGCATGAATAAGTTCGTTATCGATCTGTACATAATCATTGGGTAGGAAAAATATATCTTTATTTCCCAGAAACCATTTTATATTCCTTCTGTTAACACCATAAACACTATCATTAAAACATCGAGTGTATGATGAAAGGTAATTATGAACAGTAGCCCTTTTTTTAGGTTTTGATTCATCCAACGAAACCTCGTCTTCTATTGGCTTTAATTAGGGTTCGGTCTTCACGTCAGGGAGAATATCTGTTTTATTATTTAACGTGTCTAGTCGAGATGTGATAGGCGGAAACGCATGTTCCAACACTGCGTCCCTTTCGATAAGTGCACGTTTAGCTTTCAAATACTTCCCTCCCACTCTTGCGATGACGCGAGTCAAGTCCTCGGCTGCCGGATACATAATACTGGCATTATTAGCGTAATGTGTGTGTACTTTATATTAAATAATTGCCCTGCTTGCAATTTCATTAACAATTTTATCTTCGAAAGTATTGAGTTGTTTTAGAATTGCAGTACATATGTGCCTGCAATGCATCCATTTCTCATCGTCTGTACGAATATCATTTAAATTACAGATAATTCTATGCTGTATTAGTTCCTCAATATACAATGTGCCACTAATCACACTACAGTTAAGACTGTCTAGTTCTTCTAGAATGCTCGTAACTTGTTTATTGGTCATTCCTTCAAATATAGCGCTAAGTTTATTCTCTGAGCCAGCTACGCTCCCTGCTGTGTATGTATCACAGCAACACTTTTGCCAAGTGTATTAACTTGTTCAGAAAGTTTGTTCGAACGCTGTTTGAACTGAAGTGAGTTTGGCATTCATAGCAGCCAGCTTGGGAGCACTCTCATTCGCTATGCGTAAATTATCATTCAATGTTGACGCGTGTTGTAAGTGATCTGTAATCGACATGATCGCCTAGATCGTTAAGTTGTTTTTCCACTGCGGGCAGTTTACTCGCTACTATGCTTTGCACATTATTTGATAAAGTATGAAAATGTTTCGTCATAGTAACAGCCAACATACTAACTGTGCTGAGGTTCGATTCTACCTTAGTGGTTAATGTGTCCAATGCAGTCTTGTAATTAATGTGGCTGGCGAGTTTAGAGCTGAGACTATCCACTTGAGCTCCCACATCAGTAATTTTTTTCTCCATGGCTGACACTGTGCTGCCTACCGCATCGATTTTCTGCACTTTATCGGTTACTTTGTCAAGCTGGGCGTCCAGCTTGGTAAAGAGTGCATTTGTGTTGGCGAAAATGCGGCCCTCCATGGCTACTAAATTAGATTCAATTTTTTTTTGGGGTGCTCTCCGACTTGAGGTAAGTGTCTAGCAATGCTGTGAGGACTGCTAGCACTCCAGCACTGTTCTGCTCTCCCATATTAGCGATTTTATTCTCCAAAGCAGATATTCTACCTCCTAATACGTTTAGTTTCAACAGGTCTTCAGATATTTTGCGAAGCTGTGCCTCCATTTTGGTAGACAGTATGTTCGTGTTACCAGGCAGCCTGCCTTAAACTGCTTCGAGTACGTCTCCACTAGTTATGGTCGTGATGTGTGATACATTTTCAATTAATAATCCGAGGTGGACATCCATGTTTGCGATCAATATATTAGTATAGTAAAGTCTGTTTTCCACCATAGTGAGTTTACCGCCCAACACAGACAATTTCTTAACGTTTCTGGACAATGTGCCTAATTCGCGCGTAATACCTGCGTGTTCTCTGATAGCTATTTGCTCTTCCATAACGCCCAGCGCTGTTTCTACAGCGTTAATACGAGTCATACCCATCACTAATGTGCGTAAATGCGTCTCAATACTTGTTTGCAGTGCTAGCAGCGGCCGCAGCACATCAGATGTAATACTTCGCAAAAAGGATACGTTAACAGCGTCCTCGTCATGCCTGGGAATGCCAAGGTTCTTGGCCTGCTTACCCTCAAAACTGCAATTCCCATCGTTGGTGTACATTATGCAGCTTTCCGGTGCGCATTTCAGGTCGCTATGCCTAAATTTGGATACANGTGCGCATTTCAGGTCGCTATGCCCAAATTTAGAGTAACTCATACTTCACTGATGGCTAATATTAAACTGATCGAATGCTTTGCAGGACCTTCCTTTATCAATTGGAAAATATTTCGCAATTACTAGGAAACAGTACGCATCTCTCCAGCAATGCGCACACATTTCTTTAAAGCTGTCAAATAGCATATCGCTATTTACATGATCCAAGATATGTGACATAAATTAATGTCGTCCAGATGAAATATGGCTAGGGAATTGGCATTGTCACATAAAAGCTGCTTCGGCATACGCGAGTATGTTTGACACAGATATAAGACATCTACAGCCAAATGTCGCCCCATACTGAAATATCGCTGGATATTTGTTGGTTTTTCGCATGCCACATCGTTAAAAATAAATACAGAGTTCGGTAATGCTTAGTCTGGCTTTATAACTAATTCATTTTCACTAAAGGGGAAATATGGCAGTCCTGCAACCCCATGCAGAATTTTTGCTAGACGCAAATACTTCGGCTGGTGGAGTGATTTCGAATATAGGTATACGTTTTCGAAGCAGAGGCCATTTTTTTCTTCTAACAAACTCAGGAGGGCGCAAGTCTTCCCAGAATTTGAAGGACCACATATAATTGCACGAACTGTTCCCGGCAATAATTTTCTGTGCCTCGATTTAAATGGACCAGTTTCCACTGCCTTGTCAATGTTACTAATANAACTCATACTTCACTGATGGCTAATATTAAACTGATCGAATGCTTTGCAGGACCTTCCTTTATCAATTGGAAAATATTTCGCAATTACTAGGAAACAGTACGCATCTCTCCAGCAATGCGCACACATTTCTTTAAAGCTGTCAAATAGCATATCGCTATTTACATGATCCAAGATATGTGACATAAATTAATGTCGTCCAGATGAAATATGGCTAGGGAATTGGCATTGTCACATAAAAGCTGCTTCGGCATACGCGAGTATGTTTGACACAGATATAAGACATCTACAGCCAAATGTCGCCCCATACTGAAATATCGCTGGATATTTGTTGGTTTTTCGCATGCCACATCGTTAAAAATAAATACAGAGTTCGGTAATGCTTAGTCTGGCTTTATAACTAATTCATTTTCACTAAAGGGGAAATATGGCAGTCCTGCAACCCCATGCAGAATTTTTGCTAGACGCAAATACTTCGGCTGGTGGAGTGATTTCGAATATAGGTATACGTTTTCGAAGCAGAGGCCATTTTTTTCTTCTAACAAACTCAGGAGGGCGCAAGTCTTCCCAGAATTTGAAGGACCACATATAATTGCACGANGCACAAACTGTTCCCGGCAATAATTTTCTGTGCCTCGATTTAAATGGACCAGTTTCCACTGCCTTGTCAATGTTACTAATACATACTGGCAGCCTAGTTTCCTGTGTGACAACTTCCATTATACTGCTACGCAAATCTGTAAATCTAAATTATTTATATGTTATATTTTTTTGGCGAAAGTACGATAGGTCTGTGGTGTATGGATTTTTCTTTGGAATGTACAGGGGATTCCTCGTTTTACCAGCGTCTGACTGACTTTGCCCGGACATGGAAGTTAGAAATGATGGGGGAATTTATTTCAATATATCGCCCTCCTGCACCCTCCCCGAAGACTAGCGCAGCTGCAGGTTTTGAAGACATCAGTAAATTAAATCAATTACCGCTTGCCGATGACTCAAGACTCCGAGGCGTCTTTTGGGACACGCTGCGACCTGTAAATTACTATAATTGACATCAATTAGCGAGTGGAGCTGACTCAAGACATAGCAGCTGCACGCCTTTGGAGACGCTCATAAATTAATGTAATTTAAATCGATTGTTGTGTGACTCAGACTGCAAGTCTCTTCTTTTGCGAGGTAACTGCAAATTAACGTAAATTAAATCAATTAGTGCGTCTGGTGACTCAAGACTTTCATAATGTTGCATCTGCCGGTTTTTTATATTGGCCTAACACAAATTACAATCAATTTTGTCACACAGCAGTGACTCACACGTTATAATTCGTCTTAAATGGCATTCTAAAATGCCATGGGTGGTGACTCACAGGTTAAGGAGTCTGATCACTGACACATCAATCACAATTCGCCTTTAACAGTGTTCTTAAAAAGCCTTTGCCGTGGTGACTCATAATGGACATCAATTACCTTTCAAGACACTGCGAGGAGGAGAAGGTGAGGAGGGGGGTGGGCATCTTACCGCCTTTGCGGTGGGGTGAGAATACGCCGGCACATTTATCATAATTTGTTTTTTTTAATGGTGTCTGGCCGTCTTTGTAGCGCCAGAAGTGCCTAACTGCTGTCCCCTCCTATAATTAAGTCCAAATTATGTTTTGTCTCAGAGGGGAACGCTAGCGTAATTTGAGTGTAGTCATATATATGCCCCTTGCATTTGGGCTAGTATTCTTTATTGTGTTCTCGGGGAAGACGACGCTGTTCGAACTGGCTCTATTTTGGCGCCTTATGTTTACCAGCGACAATATGCCTGATGTTGAGGTGATTATTACATCACCTGTTACTACTAAACGTGCGTGTTCACCTTCCCCTGCGAAGGCCGCCGAGAAGATTGCAATTAAGAACGCTGTTATTTTACAATTTTCAGCATTATTTCGCCTACATGCGCGGTTCTAGGTATTGGCCCGTGGGAGTGTCTAGACCTGCTGACGACGACACGTGGTCACACAACCGCGATAGCCGTGCGAGAGGACATTACAGACATTGTTTCTTTCCTGCATAAGCATATTGTGCAAACATAAAAAAATGTGACGTGGGGACATTGGATGCAGGCCTTGGAGTTTCTAGCTTCGTCCGCAATATTACCACTTACTTCTACTAAAGAGCGGTTGGTCAGCTACTTCGATGAATGTGTTAAAGTCAACTTTTTTCAACTGTATGAAGTGTCTACTGCCGCCCTCAGCAACGACGTAGCACACACAGCTGCAGCCGTAGCCATAGAGATGTTGGAACAATACTTCGTGTCGTTCACCGACGCTAAGAACTCCACTGCGACGAATGGGTCCTCATCTGCCGTCGATCATGTGAGTTGCTCGACGTATGATTTCAACTAGGCATTTCAATGAAGCAAGCAGCGCTAATGGCAATAATACATATTACGCTTTGTTCATTCCTTACAGAGAAGTGGTGTGATGTGTGATGAGGTTCGTTAGTATTCATTCTACGTCACGTTTTTTTACTTGAAATGTAACCCGTGACAAGGTTCATTAGACAAAAAGGTTTTTACTCTTGACATTAAATTAAGATTGCTTACTATGAAATACAATGTGTGTATGTACATATTGCGTTTAATAAAAGGCATAGTGTCACACTTTTTATTTCTTTTTATTAAAAAGTTCCTTTTTTTTTCTAAAATACTGTGTGTGTGTGTGTTGAGTTCAATTGAATACCTGGGCTGAGATAATTGCAAGTGTTTAATTTAGAATATATTCATCTTCAACACCTAAGAAACAAACACAAAAAAAACATATTATTTTTTGATACTTTCAATTAATTAATTTATAATTGTGCTGCTAATCAAGTACTTTTTAAAAAACACTTCAATGTGCGCAGTCTCGCACAATTTAATGGCTAGAGGGGTGAGGTGGTGGTGCCAACATGGCTGCCACTAAGGAGGGGTCACGACGAAGAGACAGGGGTGATACAGCATCCAATATGGCTGCCGATAATAAAAAAAAATTGTACTTTTTTTAAATTAACTGGCTGGCAAAATAGCTGCCATTGAAAACAACTTGTACTGACTGCAAACATTGCTGCCAACATGGCCACAGCTGCTGCTGCTGCTAAGGTGGTGGTGTCAACATTGCCGCCGCTACAGAGGGGTGGCACAATCCAATATGGCCGCCGATAATTAAAAAAAAATGTATACTTATTTTACACACATTTTTTAATTTACTGGCTGCCAAAATGGCCGCCATTGAAAACTTGTACTGACTGCAAACATGGCCACCGATAATTAAATTTTTTTAAATAAAATTTTACCTAATTCTTACATGCATTTTTGAATTTACTGGCTGGCAAAATGGCTGCCATTGAAAACAACTTGTACTGTTTGCAAACATGGCCGCCGATAAAAAAAAATTGTACTTGTTTTACATAAGTTTTAATTAACTGGCTGGCAAAATGGGTGTCATTGAAAACAACTTGTTAATTTTCTGTCTGGAAAAATGGCCGCAATGCCATTGCATGACTCATCCAATATGGCAACCACTAATTTAAAAAAAATTAAAATTTTGTACATACCATTTTACATAACTTTTTTAATAACTGGCTGGCAAAATGGCCACCATGCTATTGCATGCCTCATTAAATTGAATATATTTGTTAAAAAAAATTAATAACATTTCACATAAATAATTTTTTTAATTTACTGGCTGGCAAAATGGCTGGCCGCTGTGGGATGGTATGTTCTACAATGTACTGGCTGCAAATATGGCTGCCAAAATGGCTGCCAACATGGCTGACCTCCTGCAAATGCATTCCTTCTGCTCTTGCATTCCTCATATCTTGTGTCCCTTTGTCCCTGTCACGAACCTGCGTTCGGATGCCCATTTTGACACTACTACCAGGTGTCGGCCCGCGTAATCCGTGGGTTCACTCTCCTTGGGTGAGGAAGGTGAACGGGTGCAAATTGAAAAAAAGCCCTTTTTTTTACATAGAGTAATAGTATAAATGTTTTCCCAGGTGGCACCTATTACCTGCATTTTACACAAGAACGGTGAAGTGTGTACATGCGTGCAACATCAAACCCAGGACATAAATATGGCCTGCGATAAGATAAGTAAGTGTACTGCATAACCCACGTTTTATTCAAGAAAGGTGAAGCATGTGCATGCATCCAATCTGAAACCCATGTTTTATAGACGTCCTGCTATAAGCTTGGTAAGTATACCCCATAAACCACGTTTTACTCAAGAATGGTGAAGCATGTACATGAGTGCAACCTAAAACACAGGTCATAAATACAGCCTGTTATAAGCTTGGTAAATGTACCAAATAACCGGTTATTTACTCAAGAATAGTGAAGCATGTGCGTGCGTGCAATCTGAAACCCAGGTATTAAATGTGGCTTGCTATAAGCTTGGTAAGTCTACCGCATAACCCGCATTTTACTCAAGAACGGTAAAGCATGTCGCACAATCTCCTCCCCAAGAGGGGGGGGGGAAATTGCTGGAGAAGGGGTTGGGGAGGATTGAAAGAGGAAGGCTCAAAGGTGTGCGCCAACATTGTTCCAGCACTCTACACCTTAAGGGTGGGAGACTGTGCCCCCCCACAACTTAACCCTTCAAATTACCGTTCTTGATTAATAAAAATGACCAGAGGTCGGCCCGCGGAATCCGCAGCATCACTATCCTTGAGTGAGGCAGGTGAACGGGTGCGATTTGAAACCCACCCTTTCTTTTGACGTAGTGTAATTGTTAGAATAATTTCCTAGGTGGCGTCCATAACCTGCCTTTTACACAAGAACGGTGAAGCATGTACAAGCATGCAACCGAATACCCTGGTCATAAATACAGCCTGCGATAAGCTTGGTAAGTGTACTGCACAACCCGCAATTTATCAAGAAAGGTGAAGAATATGCATGCATCCAATCTGAAACCCAGGTCATATAGACGGCCTGCTATAAGCTTGGTAAGTGTACCGCATAACTTGTGTTTTACTCAAGAAACGTGAATAATGTTCATTCCTGCAATCTGAAACCCATGCCACAAATACCGCCTGTGATAAGCTAGGTGAGTACACTGAATAACCTCCTGTTTACTCAAGAACGGTGAAGCATGTGCATCCTTGCAATCTGAAATCCAGGTCATAAATTTAGCCAGCTATATGTGTGGTAAGTGTACCGCATAACCTGCGTTTTACTCAAGAACGGTGAATCATGTACATGCGTGCAAACTGAAACACATGTCATGATTACGTCCTACGATAAGCTTGGTAAGTGTACTGCATCACCGCCTCTTTACTCAAGAACGGTGAAGCATGTGCATGCGTGCAATCTGAAACCACGGTCATAAATACGGCCTGCTATAAACTTGATAAGTGTACCAAATAACTCGCATTTTGTTCAAGAACGATGAAGCATGTACATGCGTGTAATCTCAAACACAGGTCATTAATACAGCCTATGATAAGCTTAGTAATTCCGCCGCATAGGAGCCTTTTTACGATAGAATGGTGAAGCTTGTGCATGCGTACAATCTGAAACCCAGGACATAAATATGGCCTGCTATAAGCTTGGTAAGTGTACCGCATATACTGCGTTTTAGTCAAGAATAGTGAAGCATGTACATGCGTGCAATCTGAAACCCAGGTCATAAATATGGCCTGGGCAGGTACTTTCTTACAATTTGAAACCAATTGTAAAATATGGCCTGCGATAAGTGCTGGCCTCAAAAGATGCGGGGCCCGTGTAAACAGTGTTTTTGGTAAACAATTGTGAAGCATCTACATGCGTGCAATCTGAAACACAGTTCATAAATATGGCCTGGGCAGGTACTTACGTACATTCTGAAACCAATTGTAAAATATGGCCTGCGATAAGTGCTGGCCTCAATAGAAGCAGGGCCTGCGTAACCAGCGTTTTGTGTTAACAATTGTGAAGAATCTACATGCGTTCAATATGAAACCCAGGTCATAATATGGCCTGGGCAGGTACTTGCGTACAATCTGAAACCAATTGTAAAATATGGCCTGCGATAAGTGCTGGCCTCAAAAGATGCGGGGCCCGTGTAAACACTGTTTTTGGTAAACAATTGTGAAGCATCTACATGTGTGCAATCTGAAACACAGTTCATAAATATGGCCTGGGCAGGTACTTACGTACATTCTGAAACCAATTGTAAAATATGGCCTGCGATAAGTGCTGGCCTCAATAGAAGCAGGGCCTGCGTAACCAAAATTTTGTGGTAACAATTGTGAAGAATCTACATGCGTTCAATATGAAACCCAGGTCATAATATGGCCTGGGCAGGTACTTGCGTACAATCTGAAACCAATTGTAAAATATGGCCTGCGATAAGTGCTGGCCTCAAAAGATGCGGGGCCCGTGTAAACAGTGTTTTTGGTAAACAATTGTGAAGCATCTACATGCGTGCAATCTGAAACACAGTTCATAAATATGGCCTGGGCAGGTACTTACGTACATTCTAAAACCAATTGAAAATATGGCCTGCGATAAGTGCTGGCCTCAATAGAAGCAGAGCCTGCGTAACCAGCGTTTTGTGTTAACAATTGTGAAGAATCTACATGCGTTCAATATGAAACCCAGGTCATAATATGGCCTGGGCAGGTACTTACGTACATTCTGAAACCAATTGTAAAATATGGCCTGCGATAAGTGCTGGCCTCAATAGAAGCAGGGCGTGCATAACCAGCGTTTTGTGTTAACTATTGTGAAGAATCTACATGCGTTCAATATGAAACCCAGGTCATAATATGGCCTGGGCAGGTACTTGCGTACAATCTGAAACCAATTGTAAAATATGGCCTGCGATAAGTGCTGGCTTTAAAAGAAGCATGCCCCGCATAACCTGCTTTTGTAGTCAACAATTATGAAGCACCTACATGCTTGCAATATAAAACTTAGGTGATAAATATGGCCTGGGTATGTACTTCTGTGCAATCTGAAGGCAATTTCTTAATATGGCCTGCGATAAATGCTGGCCTCAAAATAAGCTGGGCCCGCATAACCCACGTTCTTAGAAAACAATGGTGAAGCATGTACATGCATGTTATCTGAAACCTAGGTCATAAATATGGCCTGCGATAAGCTTGGTAAGTCCATTGTGGAATGAATTTCGAAATTATCGTACGAAATACCGATATGTATGGTGCAGATCTAATAATGGTACTGCCCAACCATAATCATTTCAGGACTAAAGGTAAACTTCTGCGGTGCTGAGTCCATTAAAAAATGTGTTTCTAAATTACAGTACAAAGTACCGAAGTTATAGTACACTGTACTTTCATCATGGTATGCAAAATATGTGCCAATGGACTTTGTACGATAGTTATAGTACATATTATGGTACATTTTTATGGTACTGACATTTATCAAAAGGGCCTAACTAACTTGAAGTCTAGGGAGGGTCCGAAGAGTCACCCCTCCCTCAAATCCCTCCGCAATCAGCCGAAAACTGTAGCTTCAAGAGCCGAAAAGCATAAATGCATACCCCTTCAGGGATAACAACATTTTTCTAAAAGGGCATAACTGACCCAACGGCCGAGGGAAGGTCCAAAGAGACAGCCCTCCCTCAAATCCCACCACAATCGGCCGAAAACTGTGAGTTCAAGAGCCTAAAAACATAAATGCCCCCCTCCTCTCAGGGGTACCGTCGTTTTTCCAAAAGGGCATAACTGACCCAACGGCCGAGGGCAGGTCCAAAGAGACAGCACTCCCTCAAATCCTGGCGAAATCGGCCGAAAACTGCGACTTCCAGCACCGACCAAAGTTAAAAACACACCCCTCTGTTCATCGCATCTCCTCCCAGTTGGTCTGTAAGGGGAGCGGATGCGGGGATCGAAAGAAGAAGGTTCAAGGTTGTGCAACAATTTTGTTTTAACCCTCTACTCCTTAAGGGAGGGGTGCTGTGCGCCCCCAAAATCACCCTTCAAACTTCCATTCTTCATTAATCAGATAGACCAGGGGGTTGGCCTGCAGAATCCGCGGGTTCGCTTACCTTGAGTGGGCAGGTAAACGGGTGCAATTTGAAACCCACCATTTGTTTTAAATTTTTTGATTAAGTGTAATTATATTTATGTTGTCTTAGGCTTTAGGAATGTGGCACGGATTTCACCATCTTCTTCATCAATCATGTCAGTAACGCTCACATATCTATGTTCTGTATTTCTAGAAAACAATTTGACGAGCATGTAATCACCAGTGTTAAATGCTTTTACTGCGGCAGAACCAGGTCCAGCTTCATTCTCAAATTATNCAGAACTAGGTCCAGCTTCATTCTCAAATTCTAAATCTGTGAAAACATCATCCACATTAAGTTTTGGCTTGTCTTCATAAATAATTTTTCCGATATTAAAGTGTAGACAACAATCATTGTCACAAAAGCAGCTTAGATGTTTCATCACTATCTCAATCGAATGTGATTTTATACCCAAAGGATTATAGAATTTCTCAGCGACGTGACGCACTTTGAGGGTGCCAACACAACTTTTCACCTTGGTTACTTCTTGTTCGATTTCAGCACTCATTTCTTTAATTGCATCATCTTGTACAATACTTAAACTAATAGCGGAACATCTCTCTTCAATAGCTTCTACAAACTTCTTTAATCGCGAAAGGCGTTTCTTGTACTTCAATACTTTCTTTACCAGGACTCTAATTTTTTCATATTTTTTCTTCTTTATTTTATATCTTAACATTTTCTCTCTATTACTATTTTTTTGAATTATTTCAGCAATTTCAGGTGTTGGCATTTGAGGTTATACATTTGATACATCTGAATCTGGAGTATTTTCTCTCATATACGAGTTAGTAATATTTGCCAATACTTTTCTCTTATTGTGATACTTGGTGCAATGCTCTTTCCACTTCTTTTCTGCTTCCCGGTGTTCTCGCGGAGTCATATTCGTTACGAGCTTTCTAGTTCCCTTTTCTTTTTTCTTAAGGTTTTTTTGATGTTCTTTTTCTCGAAGTTCTTCCCTTTTCCGCTGATCGTTTTTAATGCGCTCATATCTCTTTCGCTCAGCATCTCTTTTTCTTTTTAAAATCTCTTCTTTAGTGAGTTTTTTCTTCCTTGGCGCCATAACGAACATATAGGTTTACCTGAAACAATTGGAAGCAATATACAAAGACAGTCCCCTGGCCTGTACAGGGGCAGTGGACTGTTGCCAGGGGACTGTTTAATTAGATTTCATTGAGAGGTAGCACAAAATGTAATTAAGTCACATTAATTTGCTGTATACTGGGATAATTTATCTATTATAACAATTTTAAGTTTGTATCATACAATAAAGAATATAAAAAGAAATAAAACCAATCCTTACCAGTGGACTGTCGGCTGTCAGGTTACAACACGTGATCCACGGAGGAACGCTCGCGCAGCACTAAATAAAATGGCGTCTGGGCGTCAGTGGCGACAACCGGGCAAACTTCAGGTCGTTTGCGTTTCGATACACGCAGCAACGCAACTGTCTAACAGTTAGACTACGTTGCGGGTAATTTGAAATATAGACAGGGGAACTGTTCACAAAATGGGAAGACAAATTTTAATTAACTTTCTTTAGTATTATAAAATAACATTTGTAAGAAATAAGCGGGTCTTCTTAACAAACGATATAATATTGTTTAAAAAATCAAAAAATTTGATTGATTCCTATAGTTTTTGTCATAATTAATTTAATCTGAAGTGATTATACTGCTTTGGTGACACGTCAGGTGACTGTTTTTTGAGGACTATTAAAACTTTTTTGATACGAAAAAGTTTATTTTAATTTATATTGTACACTGAGCACAGGTAGATTAGGTTATTATTTTTTAAAGTTATCTACGAAATATGTAATAATCCGTACTTTTTTTATATAATATTGGCCTGAGACAATGGGTTGTCCAGTTGACAGAGAAACGCCCAACTACAGATATTTTCTGTCGCTGTTGAACGGAAATTCTAAATTCTCTCGTGAAGTGCCGAAATTTTCCTTTTTATGAATCAACATTACACATATTGGTATTATTCTGTCTCGCATCTCAGGTTCACATTTTATTAATAGTCTTTTGCCTACACACGAGGCCATGGGGTTACCGCTGTTACATGAGCAGCGGTATAAGGTTAAAGATTATGTTATTAAAGAGGTAAAACTGCGAGTAATAAAATATTTTGAGATATTTTGGGATATATATTTATATACAGGAAAACTGTAATTAAGGAAAATAATAATGCATTTTTGAAACTATATTAATAAACGAGGAATATTTGTAAAATAAACAGGCTGTAGTAGTATTAATATTTTTAGGCAGGCTTACAATGTACGAAATTAATCGAACGTGTTTATATGAAGTGTTGTGATTTATGAAGTATTTGTAATTTGTATAAGATCAGCCCAGAACAATAACATATTCTGGCATTGTCAGCTGGTTATGATAAACATATTTGTGAATTGGTATACAGTACTATGTTTTGGTTGAAGCTATTACTGTTTATAATGTTCAATCTGCATCATGAACAGTCAAAAAAATTTCACTATAAAGTGAAGTATTACAGTATATACAAATAACCTGTAGCAGGCGGGGAATCACATTCCTGGGCAGCCTGTACGAAGCACTGTGTTGTGTGAACAAATACCGTATTTGTCTTAAACACGCACGGCTATGGAGTTCTGCCGTACATCTGGCAAGCATTCGACGCCTCTCTTTTTTTCTCATCGTCCGTGTGATATATTTTTCCGCACAGGCACACGTGTTGCAGCTGATCGCCCTGCAAGCACAGTCACTAGAAACCTTGAGCATATGATTATACATTATGCCCTCGGGAAGGAAACTAAATTCCAACCAGTTTTGTAACCGGCCATTGTCCTTTTGTTGCGGTGCATGCTGGGAGTTTTCAGGAATCACGTGCAGGTGGCATTAGCTGCGCATAACTATAACACGAGTGAAAAACTGCCCATCTGACTTAGGACATGAAAATTTCAATAAGATAAAAAACTGTAAATTAAAAAAATCTATATTTTTAATATCAATGTTTTTATGCAATGGTACTTAAAAATATCACAAATAGATGGCTACAAAATTTTTACGTTTTAAGACGATCGGACTTAACAAAAATTCGGCGCGAAATTATTTGCCAATATATTAGAAATCGTCTGAGATACGGAAAAATTTAAGAGACCTTCGTTGTTTATAATTTAGTTGCTGACATTTTCGTGCCATCCATTTTTTATAAATACGTTTCTAAGATATTATGCGAAATAAAATTTCATTAAGAGTAAATAGAATATGGCGATTTGCTGAGTCGTCTAATAGGAGACCTTTTTTATCCACAACAATAGGTATCCAAACTGTTATTCAGAATGAGTAGTTGTTTTTCATTAGTGGCATT
>NQII01000040.1:1816233-1835537 GCA_002778355.1 Clitarchus hookeri
GATTCTAGACTACGTAATTATAAATCTTAAATACTAGTATTAACTAGTCTTAAATAAAAATAATTAAGCAAATTATGTTTTTATTAATAAATCAATCACAGATTAACGTATTTACACTAAAAATACGAATTTTGGAAAATCTCATGTGAGATTAGAAGGGGTGGTGGGGGAGGGGGTCGAGAAAAATATCACGACATCTCACCAAGCGGGGAGGCGGGTCGAAAAATCATCAAAATCGCCTCACGTAATTTATGGACGCTCCCTTAACTGCTTGCACCAGGACATTTGGCATGCAATTTATGGCACACTGATGGAATGTTCATGGAAATAAAACTGATGGTTGAGAGTAGGTGAACTACTAATGCCCCATAAATGGCTTACCAAATGTATCCAGCAATGGCCGCACATTACCTATACTTATTGCAGGTGAAATTATGGGTAGTTGTCTGTAGGCCATTTTATGGCTGTGAAGTGGTATATCAATGGACCATTTCTGGTGCAATTAGGCTTTTTATGGGAATTTTTATGGCTCCCACTATTCGCAGATAGCTTCTTCAAACAAGACACACGTATATGTATATGTGTGTGCCTAATATAATTATAGATCACATGAGACAATGAGTAGATTATTTGTAAATATATAGTGATAGAAATATATATGGCAAAATGCTGTACATACAGTATTAGGTGTGACTTCATGACTGGTATTGAATAATTTGACATATGTAATGTTTTACAAGTATGGCTTCATATAATAAAAATGAGAAGTTAAAAAAACAATATACAACCACCTTTATAAAATTAACATTGAGGGGCTTTTGTTGTTTCGCATCACTAAAATATTTTTATATGTCGACTGCATTTCCAAACAGATGAATAGCATCCAAATTACATTCATACTGCGAAAAATTACATTAAAGGCAAGTGTTTGGGTTAATATCGCTATTCAGGTAGGAAATTTTCTCTCAATAACAGTTTAATTTTTGTATACCTACATATTTTTAAAACCTGATTTGTTCTCATGGTACATTTTAAGATGGTATAACTGGTGTTATTTATATTATATTAGGGTTTGTTAATAATTCAAGCCCGAGTGTATTCTAAATTAGTTCATATAAACATCAGAATATACAGAGGAGTAATGGTTAGCATGCTAGGCTGTCACGCAAGTGGCGTGAATTCGCGCTCCCTCCCCTCTAGCGGCAAGCATAAGATTTTCATGTCATATAATGTGTTTAATAGTGAAGTAAACCTAATTTAAAAATAAATAAAATTTGAGAAAGATGCTAAAATAATTATTTTTAAGAGATAGTGTTTGACATATGGTAGAAGCATGGCTTGCCATTATGCCATCTAGTGGCAGTGAAGTGGCACATCGATGGGCCATTGCTGTTTTTAGCATATGGGCCATGCTTGGGCCATTTGTGTTCACCACACCAGGGCCAGTTATGGGCAGAGTATGGCTACTTAATGGTGCCACTTCAGGACCAGCAATGGTGTCGTGTGCATTCCAGCTGTTGACAAACGTTTTGCCGGCTTGGCATCCGACTGCGAACCATAAATGGGCCATATGTATTTTGCTACATGGGTTTAGTCCAACAGAAGGCTGGGAAAAATGTATTTCCGAAATTGAAGATACAATTGTAGGAACGAAAAATTATTAACATTTTAAAGTGTAAGCACGAAACTTATCTTGCTATAGTTTTCTGCGCCCTGAAATATCACTGGCATTCAAAAAAAAAAAGATGTAGGGCACAGATCTTAACGGCTTCCTAATATACATTAATTTTTAAGAGGAAGGGAATCCATATTCCTTATTCCTTGCCTTTATAAGTTTTCATGTGAGTATATAAATTTTTTTTCTGTGAAAAATGCTTTAAGTTCTCTAGACACTATAATGTAAACTCTTTTTTCGTAAAAGGAGGCATGCAACATCTTCATGAAAGCATGTGGATCGAATATTCTGCTAGCTTCTTTTTCAAAAACTTTAGCACTCTTTATACACTGTAAAAAAAATTTGGGAGTAAAAATTGTTATTTTGAGTGGTAATCACATTGACAGAAGCCAGATTTGCATAATGAGGTGGAGGAGACGGAGTTACGGTCTCTACAGGAGTTCGTCTCGACAGGAGTCGGTCTCGACAGGTGCTAGTGTCGAAAGGAGTTGTCCTGGATGGGAATCTGTTTTGACAGGAGTCATTTTGACAGAAGTGAATTTGACTGGAGTCAGTATGACTAGAGTCAGTTTGGCAGGAGTCAGCCTCGATAGGAGTGAGACTCGACAGGAGTCAGTCTTGGCAGGAGTTGGCTCCTGTGCGGAGTCGGTTCATGTGAGGAGTCGTTCCCTGTGAGGAGTCAGCTATGTTTTTGGTGAAGGTGTGTGAGTACTTTTTGCAATTCGAAGTTGAAAGCCGATAACTGTGTGAATTAAGTATGTCGAGTACGACTATGTCNTGTGTGAGTACTTTTTGCAATTCGAAGTTGAAAGCCGATAACTGTGTGAATTAAGTATGTCGAGTACGACTATGTCCATAACTTTGCCGATTAGGTTGAAAATTACACGGAAAACAATGCTTATATTGTGTTAATGCCTTCAATATAGTTGTAATGCACAGAGACATGAAAAGAGCCAATGCTCAAAAGAATCTACCTCTGAACTTAACAATGTGATTGTTGTAGTAGGCAATTTTCTGGAAGCGTTAATTTGAATACACATCACAAGGTTTGTAAAGTTACGAAACACCATGCATTGCCGACATTACTTCAAGTTATTGGCATGGCTCAACTTCCTGCCGATTCGGCGAATAAAGTGGAGTGAATGGTGGAGAGATTTCGGCGGCTCTTAACATTGATGTCTTGAGAGCTGATGAGGTGGAAGCGAGTGGGAATGGAGCAGTTCCAGATTGCAGGGGCGGGGGAAATGTGAGATCCCCGAGAAAACCCGCCAACCAGTGGCATCGTCCAACACGATTCCCAGATGCGAAAATTCGGGAGCGACCCCGCCGGGAATCGAACACGGTTTGCCTATGTGGGTGGCGATTAGTCTGACCACTACAACACAGCGGCCCCATTCGGCAAATAAAATAATGCAGACTCGTTCACCTATAACATATCTGAGCCTGCAATGTTTTATACATCAGTATCCAACAAAATAAGTGTGGATGGCGTGGTTAAAGAGAAAAATTATAAACATGCTACAATTAACCTTGGCGAGCGTAAACTGAATGAGGTCATGCTAGTAGTTGTAAATTATAAGAAGAAAAGGGATAACAACAATGTTTGTACTAATAATGTATGGGAGGTTTTAACAAAGTAAAAGCTAAAATGAATTTTTGAAGGTATGGTTGGCAGACATTTGAAGTTAGTGCAGAAGAGGAAAAGTGTGCACTCAAACCCAATTCTCTTGTCCAGCAGTACCCCGTATATTTTACAGCGATAAAGAACTTAAAATACTGCAGCGTGTAAAAACTCGAAAGTCAATGGGCGTAATCTATAAAAAAAATTATTTTGTGAGAAACATAAAAATTTTACTTCAGAATATTTGCAAGAATACAAGAAGTTACACCGACTCGCTTATTTCCAATACAGCGAATCTGAATGCAGTACTTACAGTGATAAAGAAAGTAATTCTGAGAATGGTCGTGCATGTAACAATGAAGAGTAAGATGACAAAACATACATGCGGATATATAAAATTGGCCTACAGTTATATGCAAAAAGGTTATGTTGAAAGTCAAGGACTACGAGAACTTTGCCTACTATTTTACGACTAACCCTAACAGGCTGGTGGTCCGACATTGGTTTCTCCTTGTAAAACGAAGAAATGTAATTCATTCTTGCATTTAAGAGCATCATTAAATGATCAGAGAACTCAAGCAAAGAGGCTGCATAAGCTTAATGCATTACAAGCTGTAAAATAAAATAAAAATTGAAATCATTCTTTGTTTTCTATTTTACTCTGCCCACGATCCAATTACTGGGGCGAGCAACATTATGTTTGTAAATATATATAAACTATATATATAGTCAAATCACATTATTATGACCACCTTCTAGTATCCAGAGTAACTGCCGTTCGCAGCATGGACATCAGCTAAACGAGCTGGCAGTGACTCAGTCAGGGGCTGATGGGTCTCCACGGGTATCTGGAGCCATGTTGTCTGCAGTGTGTCACACAACTCTTGATGGGTGCGTGGCGGAGGAGACAGACGGCGAACACGACGATCGAGGTGGTCCCACATATGTTCAATTTGATTGATATCAGGGCTGTTTGAGGGCCAGGGAAGAACTTTAAGTCTTGATCGTTCTCTTCCAGCCACGTGCGGACACTTCTAGCCATGTGGCAAGGCGCATTATAGTGCTGGAAGATCTCATCCTCCCTATGAAAGACAATCATTATGTACGGGTGAACGTGATCGCCGAGGATGGATGCATAACAAAATCGATCAAGAGTGCCTTCCACAAGGATGAGGGGACTAGAGAACACCACGAGAACATTCCCCAGACCATAACACTGTCCCCACCACTTTGTGTTCGTCCAGCAATGGATGCAGGGTGTCGGTTCTCTGACGTTTCTCGCCGGACACGCTGACGTCCATCCGTTCTATGCAGCTGAAAACGTGACTCGTCGGAGAAGATTACCCGTCGCCAATCAGCAGTGTTCCATTCACAATACTGTCGAGCAAATTCTAGTCGTTTTCGTCGATGCACCTGTGTTAGCATGGGTGCATTCCCCCTCCGTCTACTCCGGAGCCCCATTCGCAGAAGGGTTCGGCTGAACTTTTGCGATCGACATGTGTCTGGATGCCCCCTGGTTCATTTGGACTGTGAGCTCTTCTACTGTAGCCGGTCGGTTGGCCTTCATGCACCGTCGTATTCGACGTTCACCTTGGACATCAATGGCGTGTGGAGCTCCGCAGTTTCCAAGACGGTTGTTCCCAATGGTGCCATTCGTCCACTCACGTTACACCTTTACCACAGAGGCACAAGAACAGTTGACAAACGTTGCTGTTTCTGAAATGCTGCCCCTTCCCCTCATCCAGGGCCGAAAGCCGATGATCATCCCTTTTTTCAACTCGGTTAAATCGCTTCCCTTACCCATGACAGCAGGAAGCGCAATGTGTACAGCCAGTCTGTCTGTCGCATTATATGCCCGCTCCACCAGCCCACGTCACGGGCCATACGTCATTGGCTACGCGCTGCAAATGGCACTTCTGGCAGGTGGTAACAATAATGCGATTCAACTGAGTGTGTGTGTGTGTATATATATACACACACATCAGTGTACGATTTATTGACTTGATAAAAACACATTTCCTATTTACTAATAAACATTTCAATACATATGGAATCCATTAACATGATGTTGGTTGGAATGATTTGATGTACGCAATTATTGAAGATATTGACAAGAATTAATGCATGCACAGCATGCAAATAAAATTACAGTAATGCGAAACTTTAATAATATTCGCTCCCATGTAAATGATAAACTAATTATATACCTACAGTATATCTAGGGCCACCTGTTTTTCGCGAAAATATTTCAGGACAAGTTGTGTTCCGAAACACTTCAGTAAAGAACCACTTTCGTGATTGGTTTATGCGAAATATTACGCGCCTTATCTGTGTGCAGCAAATCATGGACGGTCAGTATCATAGAAACTTAATTCTGATTGTTTCACTCATGCTACAGACTCTCTTCACACAAAAACAAGCAGCTAATGGCCAGAGGAAGGCTGCAAGTGTGTACATAGGATATTGAAGTCTATCCCCAGCGTAAATCTTTTCGCGAAAAACAGGTGGCCATACATCTTTCCTTTTAAAACAAATGAATTCTCCTCCTACACTCTAATATAAACGTTTTTTTATGCATTCATAGTACAGATAAATAATTTACCGGACACCAGACTGCGGATATAAACAATTTACTATACAAAGCTGCAAATTTCACAAGCATTTTACATGGAAAACTAACATGGGGAGGGGTGTTTATGGGGAAAGAATAAACATTGGCATTCGCATACATTCTAAGTTTGCATGTACATCGATATACAGTGAAAACTCTACCAGTGGCGTTAAGACCCTCCCATTATTTTTAATGGATTTTTTTTCTCTTGACTAAAAATCTGTAAAATTATTATTTTTTCGGTCAATTTCAGTATTTTCACTGGTCATGTTGAAGTATATAAATATTTACATATTCTTATATAGTAGGTTAAACCAATTTTAAACAATATAATTTGTTGAAACTATTTTTCATATATTTTATTATTTGCTTGAGCTATCCTAGGCATGCCTCCATCATCGTCCCATGATGTATCATTTTTTACAAGTATTTTATTTTATTTTAACTAATGCTTTTCCCTTGTTTTATGATCATTGTCATCGTTAGATTTCACGTATATGGAAGTGTGAGAAGAATATGCTTTCCATGTTAGCAGTCTGCTCATATACCTTCTAGATTAGAACATAAAGCATTTACAAAAAAAAGTACCTGTTAAATATGGGATTCGGATTGATGATGGGCATACGGGGATGCACCTTGCTAATACAGCATCTATGATAGAGCCTTTCAGCTTTCTATGACAAGGAATAAAATGTCTTCTATGTGCATGCAATAACTTGCTATGATGGCAAAAATTAAAAAATGAGATAGTATTGAATTCTTAAGTAATATATACCGCTTTAATAAATGTAAAAAACTAAGTATCGAAAATTAAATATTTAATTGAGCTCCGTTGGTGAGTTATTGAATATATAACTGTTCACCACTATAATATTGCGTAATATGTACTGCATATTTTACATTTCAATCCAGGTAACCTGGGAATCAGAAAAAATGCTGTCCACAGAAGAACGAACAGCCGTAGTGTGTGCTCGCCTATGTGGACTCGACCACGACGCGGTGAGGGAAGAATTCACCCGTAAATTCAGGAAACCTGGCCTCACCAGGCTAGCCATCAAGAACCTTCTTAATAAGTTTAAGCGGACCAGTAGTGTTGTAAATGAAGAATATTCAGTGAGGCCACCAGTGACGAGAGAAACCGTGCAATGGGTGGAGGACGCGATCACATGCATCCCAACAACATCGACCAGGAGACTCAGTAGGGAGGTTGGTGTTCCACAAACCACGGTGTGGAGGACCCTAAGGTAAACAATGAAGAAATGTGCCTATCATATCCAGGTTGTGCAGACACTGGTAGCTGAGGACTATGCAGCCAGACAGACTATGTGCAACGACCAGCTGGAAGCTGTTGACAGTGGCAATTTGATGGGCAACGTGTTGTTCAGCGACGAAGTCACATTCCACACCTGTGGCCATATGAACAGACACAACTGTCGGATGTTGGCAGAGGAACAAACAAATGCGCTGGATGAGTGGCAACTAAACACATCCAAGGTAACCGTGTGGTTAGGGATGACGTGGAGGAAGGTCTACGAACCCTTCATGTTTACAGCAAACACTGTTACAGGTAACACATACCTGAATATGTTGCAGCAATTTCTGGAGCCACAGGGAAATACGCACACAACGAAAATAAAACTATGTTTTCGTAAACTAGTTTTATAAACCTGAAATAAAAACAAAATAGTTATCGCTCTAACACGACTTGAAACTAAGAGAGGCGCGTTCGTCAATTTCGTGTAAAATCCATATTTACGAAATACAGTACTTCATGTAAAGGTGTGGCAGGTAAGTGGTTCGAGTTAATGAGTGTTAATTTTTCGATTCGTGTTAAAATACCAATGCAGGGCAAATTATTTAAACTTCGTTTAATTTCTCTGTTATGCATAATGAAATACATTAAGGAAAAAAATTCTTGACCTTTTTTGTAAGCCTTAAATAAAAAAACAAACTCGCAAACACTCTAACATGACTACAAGTTGAGGTGTATATATGTACATCATTCCACCTAATTCCCATATTTACAACATTTTATGTTGTGAAAATGTGGAAGGTATTAGGCTGTAAATTATTTTATCCGAGTTCAAATCCCACTACCGGATAAATATTTTCTAACTTTTTTATAGTAATTTTTATGCACAGTGAAACACCCACATAATGAGAAAAAAACCTATTTTTGCTACCCTTTTTCATAACGAGTAGGTAAAAAAAC
Organism: Clitarchus hookeri; assembly: GCA_002778355.1. NCBI lineage: Eukaryota > Metazoa > Arthropoda > Insecta > Phasmatodea > Phasmatidae > Clitarchus > Clitarchus hookeri. The sequence continues at coordinate 1,824,353 of NQII01000040.1, forward strand.
TCGCATGTGTATGGACACGTTCTGTGAATATACGGAGATTTATGTAAAATTTACGGATAGGACGTTATTGAAAAAAAATAAAACGAAAGAGCCCGTAACTTTAGATAGATGTCTGGATAATTTGTTACCGGTACTGTCCATAATTTAACGGACAATTTTTCTAACAATGTATTCAATCAGTGGACTTTAAATCTTACTGGTACCTTTAAATTAGCCAACCTCCCGCGGCACAGTCGGTTGGTGCGCCGCCGGTCTGGGGTGCGGGAGGTTCTGAGTTTGAATCCCAGGTAAGGCATAGGTGTTAGTTTAAGTTTGGCCGTAAGTTATTTTGTAAGCCGTCCTCTGATTAGCCTTCAGGGGTAACAGCGGGGGACTTTAATACGCCCTTTTCAACACAATTCCAATCCAGCCTTTAAATTAATTGCACAGAACATGTGACCAGTCAAATATTCACACACAAAAATCACACAAATTTTCTGAATACCAGAACTATGTTGAAACAGTACACTTCAAATCCTTCTATTACTATCATATTCACTGTTCACAACTTAACTTTAGTCCTTTTTATATATTCCAAAACCATTTACTCACTAATATATTTAATATTTCTTAGTCCTTCTTTACACAGTGGAAGAGAAAAAGTAAAGTTTTTTCTTATGCAGGGTACTGTGTCAAGCTAATTTGGCTTTGTCAATGGCCAGCCCTGAACTTTAAGTGACGTTTTCCTCTAGTGAACTAAATATTGTTTACACCAACCTACATGTCACAAAATAAAAAAAGTGGGCAAATTTCCAAAACAAAAAATTTATTTCATTTTATTTCATCCCACATATCTGTTCCCGTGGCCTTAATTACACCCAACATTTAAAAAATCACCAATATGTTGTAATTTTTTTTATAAAAAAACTAAACATACAACATTTTTTATACAATAACATGTAAAATACAACATAAAAAATTTATTAAAACGATTAACACTTCTATTATGGTTGCTTTACGTAGACAAATGCACACACCACTTGGCAAGAATATTCAGTCTTCTGTAATTCATTGTCGCTGAGGCTAGCATGCCTATTAGGAGTCGGTACACTACTAGAGTTAAAAATAAATTGCAGTCTTCCACATCATCCATTTACGATTCTTTGCTTAGAACCTGCATTGATTCTGTTGAGATCGAATTATCGTAAGTTGAAACAAGTGCCAGAAATTCATTCGGTTACTGCGGGTATATGAAGGGGAGAGAGTAAAGCATGATTTTTCCTGCTGACGTGGCAGGATATATATTGTCTTAGTTTTACAGACTGTTTGCTTTTAACTCTGTCAAGTTGTGACTATGTTCTGTTATATTATAGTGTTCGTCTCTTTTCCATTTTAATACAAAGCTTCTTGTAAGGCATACTCACAGTTATGCATATCATTCACCTTCAATGTAAGAAAGGCTACTTAAGATATTACGATAACTATCGGACGAGCTCCACTAGACTACACATACGCATAATATTCTTTGTCAGCTCAGGACACTTTCTACAGAATTTCTTGCATATGTTTGAGTAGCGTGGTTTGCCCAATCCGATGACGACTGCTGCCGGGTCACCTCCCCTCAGCTTTAACCTGATCAGTCAACAAAAAGGAACGCCAATTTTAGAAATTAGTTTTTTAATTACTGGTAAAATATAACTTATACTAAAATGTATCACAATTAAAGATTATATTTCGATACCAAGAATTTGAAATTCTACTTAATCAATATTTATTTAAAGAACTTAAAAAATGGCCAATTTTAGAAATTATTGTATTAATTATTGGTCAATTCAAGTGCACAATTATATAAACCCAAATTAATAATCCATTTTAATTTTATGTTTTTAAACATTTTCTAGATAGACACTTTATTATATAATTAAATTCATCCGATTTAAAAAAAATTTCTTTTGTAATTGCTGGGAAAATTATGCCATGCTGTTCTCGTGTTCAGTAAATTTTATCAGCTGTCGTGATATATGGGAAGCTGAAATCACACAGCCGCACTCGTAAATGAAATTGAGCTCTCATATCTTCCCAAAATATTACTTCTCGTGTATATACAACAGAAAGTAGAATCTGCCTGCAAATTCCTATATTCTTATCTGCACAGGTCGAAGAGATTATCGAATGTCTCTAATGCCTAGAATGTTTACAATGATGTACTACTACTAACTAAAGACACGTCACATTCTATAATCTGGTACATCGGGAGAGGCCTGCAACAACAAAGAAAACAAGAAGTTAATTATATAACTAATGAGTATACTTTTCTCTACACGGGTGCATTTAATTTTAACGAAGTTCTTAAACTCTAAGATGGTAGGTAGGACTTGACGTCTCGTTGAAAGCGATATCATTAGATAAGAAACCAGAGACATACGCAACAGTAGTGAAGCAATTACAAATGCACACGTGCCTTAGCTGGGACTCGACACAGAAAACCTCGTACTCTAAACAAGAGTGCAATAAACTGCATTATGGAGGTCGGATTTGGAGCATCCAATTTAAATGTAGCCAGTCTAATGTTTTGAATGATTGGGTTTACACCACCTGAAATATTAGCAAGGCTATCTTACAAAATTACCGAGAATGAGACTGTGTAGAGACAAATTTAATGTTTATAGTAGATACTGCAAGCATACAAAGTTAATTTAAAATTTGTTTCGTAGTTTCGCAGATATAACATACAAAGAAAAATGTTTACATCGTCGCGTTTAATGATTCTCGTCAGTCGTCGTTTGTCCCGTTCTTTCGCGATCTTTTTCTGGACGCAGCGATTTCGAAGATGTGATGTTTACCGGATTCCCGATATTCACGGTACACTCGTGAAATAATCGTACGCGAAAATCAAAATGTTTTCGCTACCTCAGAGATGCTATGTCCCTAATCTCGTGCGCCGACTATAACACCACGTTCAAACTCACTTAAATCTTCATAACCTGCCACTGTAGCAGCAGTAACCGACCTAGCTGCCGACCGCATCGCGTTACTCTGATTGGTTCCATACCTCTGTTATTTGCATTCGCACGCATATACAAGGTTTTTTTTGGCTCTTCAGTGTATAACGCCAACATACTAAGATGTGGTGGAATTAATCTCACACTTTTGACAATATAACACACAAAGCTTAAATAGCTATGTGGTCACCATTTTAAAAATAAGTGTCTTACCTACGTAAAATATAATAGTTTACATCAACTGCCATAGTACTATATGTTGGGCATATTTGGTAGGAATATCATAGGTCTTATTGTGTCAAACCTACAATCACGGGTTCGTAAACGATCGCTACATACCAGATTTCAAGGGCTTAACACAAATCGTTCGAAAATGTTGTCGGACTATACTTGTAAAGGTAGTAAGGCTTAATATGTCATACAAACATTCTCGGCAGTATACATTATGCATACATAAGAATTTCAAATGACTAACCCAAAAGGTAAAAAATTACTTTAATATAATTATGCAAGCCTGTAATGCTTATCGCATCATACCAACATTTTCATGGTTGTAAATTATTCCTGTATACTGCATTTCAAGGACCTAGCCTACATGATTCATAGAGTGTGGCTAACTACACTTATAAAAGACTGTAGTTATTATCATGCCATACCTACTGTTTTGGGGTCGGAAATGATGTCTAAGAACTGAATTTCATGTGCCTAGGTAAAATGGTTCACTAATTGAGTTAACTTTGCCTACGAAAATACATGAGGCATAACATTTTCTACATACAGTCTCATGGTCTCAAGTGTTATTAATGGTATGAATTTGGTGGCTATAATAGCATTGGACTACATGGGTTTGGAAGGGGGAGGGGTTTGGCGAACGTCGAGTAGATACGACAGACTTGAAAGCAAGCTGTTGAAGTGGCAGAAATTTGAGCATGTGTCTTGCTGGGTGTTGGGAGGGGGGAGGCGAAGTGATAGAAGGTAGAGCCACAGAACAGGTAAGTATACAGAAGCCAAATGTCATGGTTGCTTCTTCGATGTATGTGAACCCGGTGGCTCATTGGGCGCGAGGCTCAGGGAAAATATATTGTGTCTGATTATCTGAGGTGCTGGGTTGCAAGTAGGTTACCAGTCACTGAATGACGAATGTAATCCCAACATTTAACTGGCTACTGACGCCATTCCGCTGACGTTTGCAGCTGGAGTTTTTAGTACAAGCAGCTGCGCTAACCCTGTATTTTCTAATGTTTTGTGCTTGAGCCAAGACTGTCAGGACCTGTTTCAGTGCAGTGTATGGAAAATAGTGGAGAGAAAGATCTTACACAATTTCTACATGTCTGGCCTTGGTATGTCTCTAAAAGGAACAAGAAGAAACTGATAACTAATGAACCTATTTTCCTCCACAAGTGTGAAAATAAAGTTTATTTAAATTCTTAAAAGCTTAGATGGCAGGTAGTTATTGACGTCTCATTGACAACAATATAATTACAGGTGAAACCAGAAACACGTGAAACAGTACCAAGACAATTAAAATACACGAGTGACTTACCCGGGATTCGAATTCAGGAAAACTAGTAAAATTATGCTAGCCTGCAACCAACTGCATCACGGAGGTAGATTTCAGAGCATCAACTTTGGATGATATGAGTGTAATGTTTTGAATGATAGGGTTCACTAACCTGAAATATTTACACTGCTATCTTTTGAAAATAAGTGTCTGAGCCTCTAAAAACACATAAGTTTACATGGCCTACAGAAACGCCACTTGTGTGAAAAATTTGGTGGAAATCGGTTAATTGGTCTCTGAGATATGGCATGAAAACTTTTTTTTAACAGGGATATCTTATAAAAACAGTCTAAATAGAGTTTCTGTATAGTTTTTTTCTAATACGTACTCTCAGAATAAACAGTTTGAGTGGATTTGGTGAAATTGTTAAGCAGATATGACAAATATATCTAAATATTTATATGGACGCCAATTAGAAAATCAATGTCTGCCACTATTTAAATAATAAAACTTTACATGGCATTCTGTACTTGTACAAAATTTTGTGAGAATTAGTTTCATTCTTCCGGAAATATGACAAGATATTCCATTTACTCACCTGACACTATTTTGAAAAAAAAAGATCTGGAAAAGGGAATTTCTGTATGCATAAAAGATGCTTCCAATAAAAACTGTTTGCTTACAAAATTTGGTTGAGTTTTGTTGACATCTTTCACAGATTTAACACATTAAACTAAATTATTTATATAAACCCTATTTATACATGGCTGCCGCACATAACACATGTAAATCTACATACACTACTGTAGCAATACATGCATGAAATTTTGATACGAATCGGTTGATTGGTCTTTGATATATGGCATTAAACCTCAATTTTTCATGTGACGATCTTCATAAGTGGAGGACAAAAAGTTTGTGTATTAACACATTCGACGATTGTCATAGATACAATTTACAATGCAAAATTTATATCTGTTACATAGTTTCGTAGATATGGTACACTAAACTAAAATGTTTGTGTAGGTGCCATTCAGAGAATAAGAGACTCGCATTCTTAAAACATAAACTAATATGGCCTATTAAAATACATCTTCGCCAAATTTGAAAGAAATAGGTTGATTGTTTCCTGAGATATGGAATTAAAACTGTATTACTTCATGTGGGACTATCTTACAAGATGGCGGAGAAATGAGGCTTTGCACAGACTATAACACCACGTTCAAACTCACTTAAATCTTGATAACCTACCATTGTAGCAGCAGTAACCGATCTAGCTGCCGACCGCATCGCGTTACTATGATTGGTTCTATACCTCTGTTATTTGCATACGCATGCCTACACCAGTTTTTTTGGCTCTTCAGTGTAAATGATTCAACAAGGGTTAGCAGATTAATGTTCCAGTGAGCAAGCAGATGAGGTTGAATATATCTTGGCGAAATGTAAAAATAAAAATTGCTAGGATGAAGAGACTGGCAACCAGAGCTTCATGCCATGAAAATAGTGCAGCATTACATGAACCTGCCTAACCTCCTCTATATCCTAAACCAACCTTCCAGCTTCTGTAAAGAATAAAAACATGGTAATCAACACGAAAATAATCTTAGGCCACATTCGTATCATATAAGAAGTTTCGGTAAGATTTACAAAATGCAGTACACCTGCCATTGTAAAAAAAAAAAAAGAGGACCATAAATATCAAGATCAATTTGACTTCTTCTGTATGAAGGAGGGGGTATGTGAAGGCAGTTCATAGGGGAAACCATTAGTGAGGTTAGNAGTTCATAGGGGAAACCATTAGTGAGGTTAGTAGAATAATTAGGGAAAAGAGCACAGCACCCCCTACAATGCATCCCTCCTCTTCAATAGTAAAACACAACCAACAGCCAGTAGCTCGGGGAAATGCGCGACCCCCTTCCCTCGAAACTCTTCTAGAGCAAGGCAATAAACGAAAAATTACCCCAGAGGTGCCATACAACATCCTGGCAGCACAACTGTGCCTAGTTGTCATGGGCGAAATGCGAAACCGCATCGTTCCCGATGGTATTGCACACCAAGCAACATGAATATAACAATATCATGCTGCATTGAACATAATACAGCAGTCAGGCCTGGGCTACAGCATGCTGCTGCCCAGAAACGAAGTGCTATTGAAGGTAATTATCAAATGGACCTAACAATGGTTCATGATGAGCTAGTGTGATGTGGGTTCAATCCCACAACCGGCTTCGAGTCGACTTACCCCCAATGCTCAAGAACATCAAGATTCTCCAACTGACCCACCTGTGTGGGCTGGTAGTGAAAGTAGAGAAGTATCACCACTCCGAGGGCCCGCCCTAGTGTATCAAATCCTAGCACTTTAATCACTTTAGCGATTTCTGCAATTACGTCCAGAGGTATCGATTCTGTGGAGGCGAATGCTTGACTCTGCGGTATGCAGAAACCGAATAAGACAAGAAACACTGTGTTCAGTGTAGCGGCCACCATGCGGTCAATTACCGCAGCTGCTCAGAAGTTTAAAATGAAAAATGGCACCGCCTTCCTCGGAATTAATGCACCAAGAGAAAACATCAATCAGCTGCCTTAGTCTGCATGCAGGAGAGAGGCAGAGACCAAAGTTCTCTTCAAGGGCATCCACAAAGAAAGCAACAACAGTTCATTCCAACCCCTCGGCAATCCACACATTCATGGACGACAGTAGAATAAAGTACAGGCCCCAGTGCAACACACTTGTGCCAGAGTACTTCCAGTACCGACTTGCAACGCCACAAAACTACTACAACATACTGCATTACCAGCCTGAATATTGTACTATCCTCTGCTAGCACATCCCGCAAAGCCGAGGTACTAGCACATTAAACGGATTCAATCATCTGTTAAAGGAAAAAGTGGTTTAAACATGCCAAAAAATATGTCAAAACCACCCCCAAACAGTCCTGCGAATGAATAAAGTAACTTAATCACCTGCCATCACACAGAGAAGTGCGCCAGTGTCGCCACCAGCTTCATCTGACAGGTTAGCAGTTCTTGCCAATCAGAGCATCCCCGAAAATCACTGCAGAACAAAACTTCTAGATGGACATGGAAGCTGCATCCTAAATCACTATTGGCGCATAGGCCATCATAGTAATTTTGTCCTGCAAACAGCCCATATAATACATATGTAATGCCTGCATGCACTAACATACACACACAAACCCCATCACTGCAACCCAGTACATCCCAGTACACCCCATACTACATCTACATTGTAATATTTCACACAACACCTTGCACTTAAACTAGGTCTACAACAAAAATCATTCTATGCTATTTACTGCCCGCCAGGTCGCACCTTAACAGCTGCTGTTCTGGATGAACTTAACAATATTGCACCTACATTCATTTCTGTGGGCGATCTGAATGCCAAGCATGCTGCCTTTAATTGTAGGTCGCACACAGAAAATGGTAATGTATTATTTATTCACCAGGAACAACACATTTATATTGTGCATACCCGTCAGGAAGCGATCTACGACACCGATAATCCCAGATATAAACCAGATATTTTGGAAATTGTATTAGCTAATGGCTTACGCAGTCCCCTTTTAGTTAACAGTTATACCCGATTTATCGCCCGACCATTACCCTGATCGTGTTGATTTAGTGCCATTAGATATTGACACCTCTCAGACTGGCACTTCTAAAAATTAAAACACGAGTGGCCGAGCAGGTATTACGGACTAAAGCTATACCAAACAATCCACAAGCACATATCCTTGGTTTATAGCGAACTATTTTACTGACTGCAGCAACCTGCAGAAGTAGAACCAGAATATACACTTGCGGACGCAATTAAGTTAAGAGCATTACTCACCGCACGAAACCATGCAATGAACATTGTTTTGATGAAATTCAAGCTGTAGCACTTAGGCACATACCTGACAGTACAACTGAGGCTCTATCCGAATTGTTTAACAACATCTTTAAGCTCGTGAACTTCCTTATGCCATGGAAAATAGCAAATTATATTGTGTTTCCAAAATCTGCGAAAGATAAAACACAGCTCCAAAAATAACTCCCTATGAGCCTGCTGAGTGTACTCTCAAAAATATTTGAGAAATTTGTACTCAAGAGACTTTAAAAACGCATTGCAGCCAAACAATTAATTCCAAATGAATAGTTTGTTTTTAAACAAAAGCACCCCTTACACACACCAGCTTGTGAGAATAACTGAGTACATAACTCAGACTCTCAAATGGAAGCAATACACAGCGGCGGTATTCCTTGATGTCGAAAAGGCATTTGATAGCGTTTATCACATAGGCCTACAACACAAGCCATACTCCATCAACTTTCCCAATTGCAGACGCGAGTTTGTCGTCTCTGTTGAAGGAGCCACATCCGAGCACAAGATTAAAAAACTAGTGTTCTCCAGGAAAGTATACTGCGGCCAGTAGGCTACCCTTTAATTTACATACACGCGATATCCCGCTCCCAACTATGTCGAATGCCCAACTCGGTGTCTATTCAGATGGAACTCGTTCTCGGGACATGAACAAGGCTGTGTGCAATGCCCAAGAACACTTAATCACACTTGAATCATATTCTCGAGAGTGAAACAATAAGATAATTGTAGGCAGATGCGAGGCTGTCGTTTTTAAGTGCAAACACTTACCGTACGTCCTTCCGCCCATTGCCCTTTTCCAGCAAACTATCCCTTATAAATCCCATTTGAAATACCTTGGAGTGACCATTGATAGGGTGCTGATATGGCGACGAAATATCACGGTCAAACGCCAGCTGACCCTAGAACGATTTGCGGCCCTGTACCCAGTATTTAAAGCTAGAGGTGGCCTCACACTTCTTAATGGGAATATAATATACACATCCCTCATATGCTCCAGTATATCATATGCATCGCCATCCTGGGCATACAGCGCAAAGACATACATGGAGCTGCTACAGCAAAAGCAAAACAAATGCCTCAAAATAGTTACCCATGTGCCTAGGTATGTACCTAACCGCGAATTACATACACAGCTTCAACAGCGAAAACTGACTGAAGTAATTCAAGACATGGCAGAAAAATTCTATGCCATGGACATAGAATCTAACAATCCTTTGACTAGTGTCCCAGGGGCTACGACCCCAACCAAACCCAAAGGAACAAGCAGCCTAAATCGCTATTGGTGCACAGGAGTGTGGTACCTCCTACACCTTTGGTTACAAGTAAACAATGCCAGCACGAACATAGAAAGGAAGATAGCCCCTAACCGAAATTTCTCTTCTAGTGTTTTAAGACCCTTTTAATAAATATTATCTTTTCCCATCCTCGCATCTGGCATAACTCGTTTTCTGCTTCATAAATAACATACAATGTCTATCCAGGTTCCCCCCTCCCTTTGCAGTTCAATTTAGGTTAGCTTGGAAGGCAATCGTGTCTGTGTTTGTCTAATCCTAGTAAAGCAGTGAGCATGTGACCATGTAATTAGAAGCTTTCCTGCATGCCTAGGCATATGGGGTTCAGCTCTGAGACACATTTCGATCCTATCCCAACATAGGACCTTAGTTTTAAGGTGCTTGGCCGACCGCAGGGCTGGGACATCGAACCATCAGCCGCATAACAGCGGTTGACAGGCTGAGGATCATGGTAAGAAGGGCTGGCAAAAAGCCACCCTCCCTCCTGCCTGCTCCATTGCGGGTAAAGACTTCACCAAACCCTCTAAACAGCTGGCCAATAAGGAAGAGTAGACGAGCACTGGTACTCTGACATACGCCAGTGTTGTGAGCAACGAGGCCATGGACACGAGCCCATTGGCCACTGAGCATAGTCCGCGCCACGAAAGCACAATAAACACTCCCGCGGGGAATCCGAACCTTGAGCCCCTCAAGAGAATGCCAAAGTTGGCGGGATTGTCAGTCTGCAGCTGCAGGGAATATTGCAGCCCGCAACCAACCAGGTGCCGGTCGCCCCCCCCCTCCCCCCGGGACCAAAGATGTGCTCGCCTAAAACTGAGTTTACAATAAAAAAAATTCTGTTTTAAGAATTATACAGTAACAGTACTTCTCGCACAGAAAGCTACATCTTCCGTATTTGCGATTTCCAATTCACCTCATAATTCTTAAGTCCAGCCAATGAAAACTTGCTACAAGACTGTCCAGTTTACTTTTGTTCCTAACCTATCGTCGTATAACACAGCCATATTTATGCTGATCATACTTCAATGCTGACGTTTTTTAAGAGTGTAGCTAATTGTTGTGAATAAATATAATCATAAACACATGCATACACATACCTTTCAAATATTTTATACTTACATTACTATAAATAACAGTTCCCCACCAACATCACCGAATGCTCTGTTCTGATTGGTCATCGCCTCAGAAGTTTTATTTAAGATATAAAATATAACGATTTCTTTAACGCTTAAGGAAATCAGCCAGATTCATATGCAGATTCATTCGCAGCCTGAGAGTCTACAACAACGGACGTGGAGGAGCGGCCCTGCCTCTCCAACAACACAGACTTTTTGCTATTCGCGGCACACACCCTGAGTACTGTGGTCGGCCAGGAAACTGGTCATCTCGAGCGTAGCCCCTAGTGGGTCAGCGGCGATAGTGCACTCCACCTACTAATTTATTAGGCACACTGCCGAATAAAGAAAAACACACACTTTAGGAGTTTCCCCGGTCTACTCTACTCCCCACCCCCACACCCTCC
>NQII01000040.1:1835851-1924053 GCA_002778355.1 Clitarchus hookeri
CGATGCTAGCTGGTAACCAAGTCTTTCCACCCGGCGCATGCCATGTGCAAAAGGACTGCACTGCAACAACACCTGCGGCTGCAAAATCACAAATTAAAAACAACCTCCACCAACAACCCCACAAGTATCCTGAAGTAGAAATCGAAACAAGCATGTACGAACAACAACAATGCCAAAAAAGGCACAAAGAAAACCGGGGTGATATCAAACTGCCCCGCCAGATGCCGTTAGAGGTGTCACCAAACATTCTGGTCTCAAACTCGTTTTCCCCACTACTGGAAATCCCAGACTGGAATTTCCAATCAGCACCTGGCCCTTCAGGTTGCCAACAAACCCGCACACAGGTCGCGTGCCTGTACCAACACGCAGGAGAAACCACACTAATTTCGTACAGTAGTACCTGATATCTCACAATACACATTTGTGGTAGGGAAACTTAGCACGATTTCGTAAACTGGCTTTACCATACAAATACCCAGAGATAACCGTAGCATTCATGTCGTGACGACTGATCACATGCTCTATCAGCAAGCAGACGCATTGCTTAAAAAACAATGCCTTCCATTCTTCACCTACAGTATCCCAGCCGAAATACCACAACAAGTGGTGTTAGACCTTCCGTCTTGCACAGAAATAAGATAAATACAAAGAGAGCTCGAAGGCCGCGGCTATAAAAAAACTGAAAATAGACCACTTAAAAATACCAGTTCCAGACCCAGAATTTCCCGCCAGAAACATCTTGCAGCCGCAACCCTTCTTCTGAGTGATGGCCGCGCAAAATAAAACATTTCCGCCCCTCGAAGCAATATCCAGACTAAATATGACAGTGGTACACCGTCGCACCTACAAAAAAAGGCCGAAAGACATCCCCCNTACTGTCGAATGAGCCAAAACTGCCCACAATGCGCCGGGAATCACTCCAAGGAAACCTGTCCCACGTATCTCGCAGTACCCCCGACTTGTAATTTCAAAGGCGGCCACCTATCAAACTCAAATCTCTGTCCCAAGTACATGGAACAGGTTCAGAAACGACAAGCCCAAGCCGATAAGCGCAATGCACAGCAACAACAACTCTTCAAGTCAGCTACAGTGCCAGCTAGAAACCTGGCTAACTACCAGAAAACATCTGAAGCAAAAAATCTGCCACAAAACCTCTCATACGCACAGGCGTCCTTAGGATTTAAACAATCAGCTACAGTCCCCACTCTACCACCATCCGCGCAGGAAACACGCAAACAGAACCCTGCTAGCTCCACAACCCAACATTCCGCACCTCAGAGTGTGCCAGGAGGACTCGGAGAGGCACTACAAGACATGAACTCGCTAATGCGGTTCTCGTCGGGGTCCAACTTCGCAGTCATCATGGCACATTTCCGCCCTTACATGGCAAGAAGCCAATCTCTAACAAACCCTCAAGAAAAGTCCTGGTTACTTCTGGAAGCACTTAGCTCTTTTACTGAATTAAGCTTACTCTATCCTCCCCTTACAAAGTTGATCCGGAAAACTCCTGGAAATTTAAACTAAAATATATACTCTGACGATCGAAATACACGCGAATCTTAAACGAAACAAACTGATCGCAGCACTTTCTGTTGTAATTAAATAACCTCTTATTGAACTTTTCAAACAAGCTATCCCAGAGAATATGAAAATAAGACTCTTAAAATAATGCTACTAAAACCAATCCGTAAGTAATCGGTTTTGAACGACTTCTTACATTAAAATAATACATAGCAAATTTTTTTTTCGGATTTAAAAAAAATCATTTAAAACCTATAAATGTAACACAAATCTAAAATCAAAGAAATCTCTCACTTCATATATTAAAATATGTCAATCTAGTTACATTACTACCCTAATTAAAAACTTTTAATTTTCTCGATACAAAATTTCAACTTTAAAATGTGTTCCATGTAAAGAGACGATAGTGCTGCCATCTCTTGAGCGGTGGATGAATTCCCAGCCTTCCGCGAGACCTCTCGGCAATTCAGAGGCCTCCGACCATGTGAAACTAAAATATATAATTCCTAGCTTGCTTTTCAAACTTTCTTCACAAAACTACGGCTTATTTCAAAGAAATAATGAACTACTTACTTACTAAACTGTTTTTAAACCAGTAAATACACGCCCTCAGCATCTTTACACGAAATAAAACCGCTTAAAACAAAGTTTTTTAACAACTTCTAATCACTCGTCAGAGTAGTACGCACACTCGAGGCAAAACGTGTTAAAAACAACTATCTTCTGAAACAGACACAACAAATATTACTTTTAGCACATTGCATACCTTTTCCATAATGTAATTTTAGCCGACAGCACCTTCCAGTCTCTCTTTATATACCAGTTACCCTCAGTTACTGGTTAGGGAACAACTTAAATAATAAAATTATTACTTTTTCCAGACCACGACGTTGCGCGTTTATTTTACAATACATTTTTTGGCATTTAGGATCCACTTATCGTATATTTTCAATTCTTAACCACAGCCGTGTCTGCTGGTGGGAAAATAAAAAAAAACCTGCAATTTTCAAAATTCCTGTTTTTAAAGAACAACTAAATGGGAGTTTGCTACTCCCGCNACCGCCGCAACCACAGCTCTATATGGGGCAGTGGGCGGAGGGGCTTGCCTTTCTTAATCCACTGCAAAAAATGATAACACCAATTGGGCGGTCAAGGGCCCCTCACAGGGTCTGAACTACCCCCGCTCTGATCTTCGGTAATGATGAAAAGCGGCGGCTTAAAGAAATCCCAACAACCTGCACGACCTGTTAAGTTTCATTGGACACCATTACATAAGATAACACTTTTTTAGTTCTTATACACGCGTCTTAACGCATAATTTAACGCCTAATTTTCCTATTGTAAACCCAGCCTAATAATAAAAACGATAACAGCCTGCCTTGTGCGCATCTACCGCCTGACCTGCCTGCAGTGCACCCAACTGTTGTTTCACCGCCATCTCCGTGACCTCGGTATTATGGCATCGACGTGGACATTGAATTATGCGCAACTGTCAAGCTCCATGCTCTTTTATCTTCATTCACAGGGGAAAACACATCGCTGTGCTCACAGTGAACTCGCCATGCAATCAACTAGTGGCCTGGCAAGCTCATAATATTCCCGAACCCCACCGAATAAACGTAGCAGTAGACTTCACATTACAGCTCTGTGGGCTCTTCAATGGTTCAAGACATTACATTCAATCACGTATAAACACATTAATGCAAACCATTCTAGCGGATCGTCCACTGGAATGCCATGGGATTGCTCGGCAAGCTGGAGGAATTTCGTGATATCCTATACTGGTACGAAATCTTACTCGCAGCTGTCAACGAAACACACCTGCGACTCACGCCTACGATAACCTGGCTTCGTTATAACCCACCGGGACATTTCTGAAGGCCAGGGAGGTGGAGAAGAGATCATAATACACAGTACAATATCGTAAAATAATACATCACGACCCCAGCTGGATAGCATAGAAGCTATTGCAGTTAAACTTAATGTTTGCCGCAAACAACTGACAATCATTTCGGTATATTGTCCTCAGAACAAACTTAACAAACAAGATCTCATCAGAATACTAGGGCCGCTTTGATTTGCCCTCGTACTGGGAGATTTAAATCCAAAACTTCAATCCAGGAACTGCCGAACTGCCACAGCAAATGACAGGCGCCTTTACATACATCAAGGAAACCATGACTACATGATTGGCGCTCCATACACTCCCACTGTAAATCCGGATGTGGTGGGCCATGGAGAAACGTCTGACTTAAAAGATATTTCAATTTTTATAAACATCGGCTTCGTGTACGTACTGGAAGTCGTACACAAAACAAATTCTTATCTTTACCCACTAATTCTTGCTCCCGAGCAAGCGAGCGCCACATCTAATTTACTGCGATCCTCACAACATTATTCTAAGGCAAAATTGGCTGGCTTAGAAAATTACATGAAACACAAAATCGACATTCCTGAAAATATTTACTCGCCTCAGCTTGTCGACAAGTGTGTTAAAAAGATCAAAGACACAATTCGAGCGGCTATGAATAAATTCAAGCTATGTAAAACATTCTTCGCGAAATCCAGGACACATCCCGAACACATCCGCGACCTAATCACCGCGCACAACTCTGCCCACAGTCACTGGCAGCGATCCTGTTCTCTACACTTCAGGTAACATTACCTGAGCCTGCAGGCCCAGATCAGAAGGGAAATAGACACTTACAGGTGTACCGAGTTTCATGAGAAAGTGTCCAAACTCCATGCGCAGGATAACAGTCTCTGGAAAATGACACGAGTTCTTCTTAATAAACAAGCACACATGCATCCCATTTAAAGGCCCAGTGTACGAAGCAGATACACCATCAGAGTAGGCAGACTTTCTGGCGGAGACATTAACCATTGCCTTCCAACCAAACATGGATCCTTCTGATCCCGCAAATATTATAGATATCGACCGACGTGTCGAGGCCCTAATGGCTACAGTCCCGATGTCGTTTCCTCCTCTCACAAGTAGGGTAGATGTAAAGAAAATTGTGCGTTGTTTATAGCCACGCAGAGCCCCGGGATATAACGAAATACAAGCAGTTATTGTAAAACACATGACGCAGTCAACTCATGATGCATTAGCCAAGTGTATAAACGGCACAAAGCGAACACATTATTCCCCGCCCACCATCCTTTTCCCAAAGACTGGATAAGACCCCACTCTACTACACAACTACAGACTCATTAGTCTATCTAGTGCACTAACTGTTGGTTAGTATTGTGAAACACATTACTCATGGATTCGACCATCACAAGTACACAGCCGCAGTGTTCTTAGACATCGAGGTGTTCGTCCGAGTCTGGCACTCTGACTTGTCTACAAACTACATGAAGCAGGCATACCTGACTGCTACACACAACTGTAACACTTGTACCTCAGTGACAGCAACTATACAGTAGCAGTTCCTGGGGTGAAATCACGGCCACAGCCTATACAATCAAGGGTACCACAAGCCTCACTTGTACGCCCTGAGCTATTTAACTTATACATCTCTGACATGCTTAACACACACCGCGCATAGCTGGCTTGCTCTGTCAACGACACAGCCATCGTTTCCTCCTCCCTGCGCGCTCCTGTAGCAGTAACCAAAGTAAAAAATGCACTGGACGCTAAGAAACACTGGTTCACAATATTCAGCATCAAGATAAATGTGGGCACGTCGGGGGCTACGAAATGCAGAATACAACATGTAATGCTTTAAACCATTCAGACCTAGCGTGCACAGTTGTGTACATTAACCGCGTGAAGTTATTTTTTGGTCTGTACTGCACATTGCAAAGCTCAATGAGGGTAAATTATTCGCAAACAGTTTTACTAGTCTAGGTCATTATTGGTTAATTTTACTGTAGCCGAACACATAGTCTACAGTTCATTGACTGTGACAACGAAACAAGTGCTGTGTCGACTTAAGTACGACACGCATCATAAAATTCTTTGTTTGCAACACCTGAAAACTTAAATTAATGTGGGTCTGAAAGAGTTAAAGCTACATCAGTGAAGATGTGTTCATAGAAATTGGGCATCAACGACAGTGAGGAAAGCTCAATTCGGGTGACGAATTTATTTTGGCATTATTTCCCACAATCAAATATGTGTATGCATGTCTAGATACCACCCACAGATGTTAACCATAATGTTTTGTTTCCTATTTTTAGCATGGAAATAGCTCTGTGATGGTTTGGGGAGCGATAATTATGTGTCGTCTGGAATAACTTGTAGCCAAGCACACGAAGATCGCAGCACAGAGAACAAAATAGCGACTCATCAAAATCAAATATAACACAATGTATTACTTTTTGGACTTTTCCTAATACAATACTCATATAATCTCGGCTGTCATGGCATTAAAATAATTAAATAGGGAGAAGTGTGCATTGGGCATCTGAAGCAATGTATTTCACGTAGGACATAGTCAGTCAGTGAGTCGCATCCTTCGGTCCGATTCGGTAGTGCTCGGCAATCTTGTGTATTTCGGAAAATGATTGGTGAGCATATTCAAGTGTTTTCAAGGGTGAGATCTCAATTTGCATTCGGTAGAATCTTTAACCGACCATGCAGAGCAGTCATGTTTTTCGGGTTCAAATTCCCTACCAACATCTAAGGAAGAATGGTGGATGTCAATTATATACTCAAGCTCAACCATTATTTCAGACTTAATGCTGGTACTAATAGTCACTTTTGCTATGGGCATGTGAGTCTCATTCAACACATATCTTGTTTTGACAGGAAACAGTATTCTTAGATTAGCACGTTATTTGCGTGTTTGTTACAGTTGCGAGCACTCTCAAAGTTACGAGAGGCCTTGGCCTCCCCTAAACGACTCATATCCATATTATCTTCCTGTAATTTTAAAAATTGTGCACGCCTTCCAATGTTTCGATCATTTTGATGATATGCACTGGCGAATACAACAATTTTTCAGTTGTGTTTTACTGTTCTTGACTCACACAAATGGAGAGGGGTTAAATATTTGACACTGAAAATTAAAAATCTTATTTCAATAACCGATGAAATAGAGACCATTATTTACTCGTTGGTCTTCTCGGCGTTTGACGCAGCATATGTATGTTTTTTTTTTTTTAGTGGCTACAAAAGGAATATATTGGAAAGTCTCTGTGAAGTTAGAAATATTAGTAATATAAAATATTGTATGTTTATTGTCACTTATTTATCTCAGGAAGTAATTTTCAACGAGTTCCATAAAACTACCTGCAGAAAATTTAATTTTTGTAATTTTTGTTGCTAATAAGGTTTTTCGAAGACAATAATATACCCATGTTGCAAGACATAGTCGGCCATCCGTGTTTTTACTTAAAATATGGTATCGAATAACTTGGTGTATGTTTATTTTACATGTACGGCTGCATATACTTAAAACATGAAGGGAAAAAAGGTTTAAACTACCTTTCGTAAATAAACCTTGAAAGGCGTTTGTTGTTTCGCGCCACTAAAATATTAATATATATCACCGGATTTTCACTACAGACAAATAATCTATGGTATGTTGGTGGAAAGTTGATGGAAATGAAACTCATTGTTGAGAGTAAGTACTATTAATGGCCCGTCAAGTGCTTACCAACTGTATGACAGAACTGGCCGCAAGTAGTATGAGAATAAATGTCCAAGCCAAATGGTGGGCGGTAGTGGATTCAGATTCGTCCACCATCTTTCTTGACATCACAGCAGAGGTTGTCGGCCTGACACTGTAATTTTTGTTTACATTTATGACCCCGGCAGCCATGTTGTAGGGAGGTGACCTTGACCACAGTGACCTTAAACTCGAGAAATCAAGAAAAATTGCAAAAAACCAAAAAAAATATCAAAATTACGGAAAATAACATTAATGACTCTGGCCACCATTTTGTATGTGGGTAACTTTAACCTTGACCTCAGCAATGTTAAATTCAAAAAAATCAAAATAAATTCTAAAAATATAGAAAAAATAAATTAATGACTCCGGCGCCATGTTTTACCCGGGCGACTTTGGCCTTTACCCCAGTGACCTTGAACTCAAAGAAATTAAAAAAAAAACGGGAAAAATTACAAAAAATAGTAAAAATCTAGGAACAAACCACATTTACGATTGAACTAAAAAATAGTAAAATATCGAGAAAAAACTTATAAAAATTGTGACATACCATTAGTTGTTTCAATTTGTACAAAGAAAATTTTTTTTTTCTTTCTCAAAATACACATGCAAATTAGCTCACTAATTAAACAGTCAACAGTGAGCATTTAAACAAACAATTTGGAAAGCCTGGCAGAGTAATACCTGAACAATAATTCTGGCATAACATGACCAAAATGAATTAAAATAATAATTAAAATATTAAAATACATATCAGTGTATTGGTTAGGCTCTTATGGAGCCTAACCAAAGCCGCTGTACAATATAAAATTAAAAACAGTAAAAACAATAACCAAGGAATGGTGGCCGCTGTTTTAAGTACACATTAAAACATGCAATAAAATATATTGATGCAGAAGAAAAACAAGTGGGTGCTCTGATGGAGCCTAAACAAAGCCACTTGCCAACAAAATTACACTAACCCAGATCAATTAAATAAAAACAGTAAACATTTATGATTATGATAATATCGTGTGAGCATTGTAAATTAATTTAAAAACTTGTGAAGGCGGGTCATCAATAGCCAGTAAGATGCGACAGCTAGTGCGTTCCCTTTCAACCATCGCGCCGACACACAACACCAGCTACGGGGCTAACCACGAAGAATGAATGAAGATATTAACACACTCAACATTGCAACATTAAACACATATTCAGGGAAACATAACCGTAACCCGGCAGCAAGTTAAAATCAAACAAAATTTAGAATGGGCAACCGAAATGGAATTTTGAATGCTAACGGAAACGCAAATGCTACTCTATTCCACACATGAACTAGCCCAAACTCATTACGGTAAAAAAACTAGTAAATTGGTAAAATTAAACTCTAAATCATGATCCATCTGCAGGTAAGCCCTAAGAAGCCTCGGCCACTACCACAAGATCGTACAGATAGTCGTACAAGAAGTTAAATACTGTAGGATGTGCCACCAGAGAAAGCAGCAACACAGCCTTCAATAAACTCGTCATAGTGGCGACACTGTCATACTACGCATTCGTGAATGGAGGGGGACAACAACGGGCAATTATAGAAGAGAAAGGGTATGGGAACCGAAACCAAGACGCGAGCGGAGTGGTGACCGAAAATGTAGGGTTCAAAATGCAAGTAGCGCGCCGCAAAATCAAGGGACAAATTACACTACTGACCCCAACCTCCATGTTGGGTGTCGATCATAGTGACCTTGATTATAGTAACATTTCATTAGGAAAATCGAGAAATAATTGCTGAAATATTAAAAAATATAAGAAATAAACAGCAATGCTGATTCTGATTGCTATATTGTACTCGGGCGACCTTGACCTTGAACTCAGTGACCTTATACTTGAAAAATTGAGAAAAGTTCGTAAAATCGCTGGAAAGATAACATGAATGATTCCAAACACCATGTTGGATATGTGTGATCCTGGATGTTTTATTCTAGTAAATATGGCAGAGCACAGCCACTCCCTGGTACGATGATCAGCAGGCAACTGATTAGTATGTTCCCTTTGTCCTTTGTGCCAACAGATGATGACGACCAAACCCGAAAAAAAACAATAATTTATACGAATTCGTTGTAAACCTCTTAGCACAAAAGTTTCGCAAAAACGTCGCAAATTTTCGCAATTTTTTTGCAAACATTCCCAAAAAATAGCAATATGTCGCACCCACACATGACTATACCAAAGTGCCATACCAGCCAACCAGACACACCGACCTGCCAGACCTACCAATCATACAGACTGACCATACGAACCAACAATATCAACCGACCATACAAACACACCACACTATCTAAACATACAAATCTACCACACTATATAACCATACAAACCTACCACACCATCTAACCATACAAGCCAACCATACCAGCCGACTATGCGACCTAACCATACAAGCGTGCAAAATAAACAGAACATACGAATCATCCATACAAAACACACATTCCACCCAACCAGGCCAACAACACAAAAAGACCGACGTGGCATACCAATGGGCAAGACCAAACATTCAAACCATACATACCAGTCAACCATACCAATAATATTAAATAAAATTCTAACGAACCATACGAAACAAAAATACCAGTTAACCATATTATTCGATCATGTCACCCAGCGATATATATGGANTATTCGATCATGTCACCCAGCGATATATATGGATAAACCGAATAATTCTCACAGACCAACAATACGAACCAACCATACCAGCCGACCACATGAACCAGCTACCCCAAACCATATTATCTAACAAGACCAGCTAACCATACCGACCAACCATACTTGCCAACAACTGACTGAATGCAAAACTGGCTCCTGTCGAGACAAACTCCCCCCAGACTGACTAAACCTATGAACAAGCCCAAACTGCATGATCAACTGCCCATACCAACCATGAGTAGTGTAGAATAGAGCATTCGAACACAGGTTCAATGGTGCGGAGCTGCGGAGACAAAGATGACCGCCGTCGGAATGCAAGAGAATGAAAAAAAATTAAGCAGAATGCAANCCGAGAAAGACTCCACCCGAGTTTGACACCACCCAATACAGGTTCACTACTCAATTTGCTGTATAATTGTATTGGTTGAGATATTTTATGGATTTTGCAAAGTTTTTGCGAAGTTTCATGAAGTTTTGCGCGGCGAGTTTAGGAAGGAGCTTCATATAAAAATTTGCTAAGATTTTGTGCGAAGAGGTTAGCATTGAGATTCGTATTAGACGAATTGTTTTGAGATTAGTCATAATTTGTTGGTATAGATGGTTGGTACAGCCAGTTGGTCTTGCTGGTTGGTATTGTCCATTGTTCTAGTCAGTTTGGTGGGAGCTGGTACTGGTAGCAGCCAGTCTCGAGTGCAGTCATTCTTGGGAGGAGTCAATCTTAGGTGGAGTCATCCTTTGGGAGGAATCAATACTAAGTGCAGTTAATCTGGGGTGGGGTCAGTCATTTGCCAGTATGGGTAGTCGGTATGTTTGGCTGGTCTGGTTGATATGAATAGCTGGTATGGTTGTCTGGTATGGTTAGCTAGTAATAGTCTATATGTATGCTTGGTCGGTCTTCCTTGTTGGTTGAATTTGTAAGCTTGTGTAGCCCTTTGGTAGGGAGAGCTGTGGATGATATATTTTGCGAAGAGTTTTTGAATTTTTTGCGAAGTTTTTCCTTAGATATGCGACGATTTTACGAAGATTTGCGAAAATATTTTACTACATTTTTGCGAAGTTTTGCCAAGTTTTTGCACGAAGATATTAAGATTTGGATTCGTATCAAGCAACTTGTTTCAATATTGGTTGTGATCCCCTACTGGCATGGATAGTTAGTATGGCTGGTTGGTCTTGATGGTTCATTTTGTTCATTGTTCTTGTAAGTTTGGCAAGAGTTGGTCTCGGCAGAAGTCTATCTTGGGTTAAGTAAATCTCAGGTTGAGTAATTATTGGGTGGAGTCAGTCTCAGATGGAGACAGTCTTGGATGGATTTAGTCTTGGATGGGGTTAGTGACTGACCAGTATGGTTTGTCATATGGTTTTCTGGTCTGGTTGGTTGGCCTGAATCTGGTATGTTCGTATCATATGGGCAGCTAGTAATAGTCAGTTTGTATGGTTAGTTGGTGTGGTCAGTCAGTTGGTTTGCTCGGCTGGTAGGACCCTTTGGTATGGTGAGCTGTGTGTGAGATATGTTGCGAAGAATTAGCGATGATTTGTGAAGTATTTCCAGTGACTTGCAAAAATTCTGCTAATATGTGTGAAGATTTGCCTAGGATTTGAAAATATTTTGCTATGTTTGGCGACATATTTGTACAGAGAGGTTAGCAATGAGATTCGTATTAGGCTATTTGTTTCGAGGTTTGTCGTCATGTCTGTTGGTATAGATGGTTGGTATATCCAGTTGGTTTTGCTGTTTGGTCTTGTTCAATGTTCTAGTCAGTTCTATGGAAGTTGGTCTCCGCAGGAGCCAGTATTGAGTGAAGTCATTCATTGGCTATTGCAGTTGGTCGGTGTGGTTAGCTGGTCTGGTTGGTTGTCATGGTTGGTGTATGGACCTTTGGTATGGTCCTTCAGTATGGTCTGTTAGTAATGGTGACTTTGTATGACTGATCGGCATGGTCGGTTATGGTTGGCTGAACTTGATGGTCGTTAGACTTATCGGCTGGAATTATCGCTTCGTATGGCTGGTTAATATAGTTTGGTGGTGTGTTTGGTTCGTACTTCTTGCTGGTTCTGTTGGCTTGTATTGTTGGCTCGTATAGTTGTTTCTCCTGGATGCCTGATATGGTTGGTTCTTATGGCTGAATATTTTGATTAGTTCATATGGTTGTTTGGTATGGCTGGTTCATGTGGTCGATGGGTATGGTTGGTTCGTATGGTCGGTCTGTATGAATGTTCTGTATGGTCTGTTAGTATGGCTGGGTGCCATGGTCACATCATATGGCTAGCTGGTATGGTCGGTTCGTATGGCTGTGTGCCATGGCTGCATCAAATGGCTATCTAGTATGGTCGGTTCGTATCGTTAGTTGGTATGGTTGGTTCGTATGTTTGGCTGAAACGGTTGGCTTGTATGGATGGTTCGTATGGTTAGTCTTGCCAATTTGTATGCTCAGTCGTTCTTGTTGGGCTGTTGGCTTGGCTGGGTGGATTGGGTGGTTGGTAAGGATAATTCGTATATTCTGTTCGTTCGGCCAACTGGTCTGGTCTGTTCGTATGGTCGGCTCGCATAGTAAATTCGTATCGTCAGTTTGCATCATTGGTCGATCTAGTCGGTCGGTGTGTTTGGTCGGCTGGTATGGCATTTTTGTATGGTCAGCTGTGTGTGCGATGCTTTACAAAGTTTTTGCGAAACTTTGTGAGAAGAGGTTAGCAACGATTATCGTATTAGATGACTATTCTCGAGATTGGTTTTCATCGTCTTTTGGTACAGATGGATGATAGTATCGAATGTTCTAGTCAGTTATGCAGGAGTTGGTATTGGCAGGAGCCAGTCTTGAATGGAGTCAAGTCTTGGTTGATGTCAGCCTTGGGTGCAGTCAGGCTTGGGTGGTGTCAGTCTTCGGTAGAGTCAGTATTGGGGCAGTTAATTTATGGCCAGTATGGATGGACGATATGGTTGGCTGGTCTTGTTGGTGTGTTGGACTGGTCGGCTGGTATGGTCCTTTGGAACGGTCCTTTGGAAGAGTCTGAGCCACTTACGAGCGATGATGAGGGAGTGTTGGGGACCAACGAAATAGCCAATTAAAGAAATGAGGTGGGGTGAAGTGGGTCAAACTGGAGTGAGTAAATGCAGCTGGCTGAATTTATTGTAGTTTGAGTCCATAGGTCTGCAGCTTGGTGGTAGTTGGAGGAGGAAGGGCAAACTTTAGCGAGTAATCCAAAGGAGTATTGCAACTGATTGGTGGGGGTGGAGGGGTACCAACTAATCAAACACACTATAGTGAATAAATGGTGTGGAGGAACCTAGCTGTAGTGAGAGGAAAGGATGAGTGTTACAGGTAGGTTGGAAGGGTTAGGGTCAGAAAGTGCGTGGGGTTGAAAGGTATGTGCTGTGTTGATGGCGAGGGTGGATGGTGAGTGGAATTAGCTATGGCGAATTAATTGTGAGGGGGTTCAAATATGGGTGAGTGGTTGGTGGCATGTGTGGATGTTGAGGGGGTCGAACTATGGTGAGTAAGTGGCGAAGAAGGTGGAGCATCGATTAGTGCAATGGGGGTGTGGGGAAGGGGAGATGAGATGTGTTTCGAAAAACTAATAATTCGCTTGGGGCGAGACATTGATCAACTATATTGTCAAATATTAATTGCCACAGGGCTCGAGGGGAACCAACTAATCAGTCTCCTGCTGATCGTCAATCTAGGGAGTTGCTGTGCTCTGCCATCTGTATGAGAATTGAACCTTCAGGGTCACACATATCCAAATGGTGTTTGGCACCATTTATATAATTTATTAATCACTTTTACAAATTTGTCTCGATTTTTTTTAGTTTATGGTCACTGAGGTCGAGGTCAATGTCTTCCACGTGCAACTTGGTGGTCGGAACCTCTAATGTTAATTTTCCTCGATTTTTTTGTTTTGATTGTTTTCTTTTTTCTCGATTTTCGAGTTCAAGGTCAGTGTGGTCAAGTTCACCAACATTAAACATGGCTGCTGGGGTCGGTAATGCAATCAGAAATGACCGCATCAGGCTGATACCTTCGGCTGTCACATCAATTATGATGGTGGACGAATTCGAATCCACCACCGCCCACCGTTGTGTTCGGACATACATTCTTATGTTGCTGCATAGAACCTATACATATTGCTGGTTAATGCATGAGTTGTCATCTGTAAGTCATTTAATAGCTGTGATGTGGTACATCGATGGACCTTTGCTAGTGCAAGCCATTTATTATGAAAGTATTTATGACTCCCACTCTTGCAGGAAGCTACTCCAGTATTATATGTATTAGTATTGATTCGATTCCTAAAATATGCCGATTCCGATTCCAATTTCGGTTCTGAAATTTTGGAATCGATTCTTCGATTTCGATTCAGATTCCTTGCACTTCATTCTACTCTTTTGGTACACAAAGGATTTTTATGAACAAACCATTATTATGTACGTATGTTGGTTATGGATTTAAAATGATAAGTAAATAAACTAACAGAATTAATACTATTCTGGAAATTGTTGACAGTTAGAGCAGTATAATTCCAGTTACTTGATGTCACAGATTTAAAATACAGAATAAATTATTATATAAAAATTACTTTGAATTTTGATTCTTACAAGAATTATTTACGCAATATAGTATAAAAATAATAGTGAATAAATGATTATTACAGCAATCTATTCTTTCCTGGGAAGTTCCATCAAACTGGTTTTTTATCACCTGAAGCTATACACAGTTATTCATAATATACTAATTAAAACTACATTGTTGTTACATATAAAATAATTAACACATGCACTTATGAAATCACCTAATTTCCCTCAAAGTTCATCAGTACAATGTTGTTCTGGCGGTAAAATATAAAATCCTCAACAAAAAAAATTTTAATGTTCAGCAGTTAAAATGTACTGTCTTGAGGTTTTCATGTAGAAAATCTAATTTTTGAACATACTATAGATCCAGTCTACTTCTTTTATTGTCTCAAATTAGACATACTGAACAATCGTTCAGAACGAACATCTGCAGGTAGAACAGTGAGGTAATATTTTGTTAACTTTTTTAATCTAGCGAAACATGCTTTTTTCCCAGTATGCTGCTACATCACTCTCAGACGAAAGAAGCAGTTCTCTCAAGTATGTTTTCAATTCATCTTCTACACTTTACATTCCTTCAATTCTTCCAGAGAAAAGAAAATTACTGTTGNGGAATCGATTCTTCGATTTCGATTCAGATTCCTTGCACTTCATTATACTCTTTTGGTACACAAAGGATTTTTATGGACAAACCATTATTATGTACGTATATTGGTTATGGATTTAAAATGATAAATAAATAAACTAACAGAATTAATACGTTTCTGGAACTTGTTGACAGTTAGAGCAGTATAATTCCAGTTACTTGATGTCACAGATTTAAAATACAGAATAAATTATTATATAAAAATTACTTTGAATTTTGATTTTTACAAGAATTATTTACGCAATATAGTATAAAAATAATAGTGAATAAATGATTATTACAGCAATCTATTCTTTCCTGGGAAGTTCCATCAAACTGGTTTTTTATCACCTGAAGCTATACACAGTTATTCATAATATACAAATTAAAACAACATTGTTGTTACATATAAAATAATTAACACATGCACTTATGAAATCACCTAATTTCCCTCAAAGTTCATCAGTACAATGTTGTTCTGGCAGTAAAATATAAAATCCTCAACAAAAAAATGTTTAATGTTTAGCAGTTAAAATGTACTGTCTTGAGGTTTTCATGTAGAAAATCTAATTTTTGAACATACTATAGATCCAGTCTATTTCTTTTATTGTCTCAAATTAGACATGCTGAACAATCGTTCAGAACGAACATCTGCAGGTAGAACAGTGAGGTAACATTTTGTTAACTTTTATAATCTAGCGAAACATGCTTTTTTCCCAGTATGCTGCTACATCACTTTTAGACGAAAGAAGCAGTTTTCTCAAGTATGTTTTCAATTCATCTTCTACACTTTACATTCCTTCAATTCTTCCAGAGAAAAGAAAATTACTGTTGCCTTTCAAATCACCTATGAAAAATATTACCAATACCAGTGTTTTCAATCCAAAGAATTATAAAAATAAACAGAATTAAATCTAAGAACACAAATGTTAGTAACGTGTTAGATCATGAAAAAGAAAATAACATGCGATTTATGTTTCTAATAACAGTCGAGTGTTCCGAAATATTGATAATTAGTCGTACAATTAGTTAACTGGTATGTCACATCTGGTAATAAATGCTGATTTCGTGAAAGATGTGTGGAATCAAAATGGTACTACAACGATTTCTGAATTTTCAGCGGAAGTAGTTTTGGGTAATTTTATTTATCTGGTTTGTTGTTTCGTCTATTCTAACAACTGCAGAAAATTAATTTTTCTTTAATAGCGTTAATTAATATGGGACCGACTCGAACTTTCTATCTGATGTAGCCCTACTATATGCCTATTAGTTAATCGTCACACCGTGAAGAGTTGCTGTTAATTGGGATGAATAAGTAACAATACTCCGCGAACTAGAAAAGCAATTTTTTTGCCGCTAAATAACATTTTTAATCCTTCACTTATCATCAATTTCACGCAAGTCTAATCATTTTAGTATTGTAGAAAAAGTTAAAAATGTAACAGAAGTGACATTTTAACTTTACAAATGTAAGGCGCGTCTGCCTGAAACATGATTTGACATTGAGGTTATGGTAAACATTGTTTAAAGAGAATGTTTGTTACATTTACGAAAATAGTTTGTGCTGCGAAAAAAAAGGCTAACCATAAAATATTTTTTTCACTATATCACGACTATGGTTTGTAAGTTTAAAAATTTCCCATATAGGCCTTTACATCCTAAGTTTAGGAAAAGAATCTCACAATAAATCCTAGGATCCGTTGACCCGCGGATCGACCAGTTTGCATATCACGCCTCGCTGGAGGGGTGCACGCATATCGTGACTCGAGCCCCGGACGCGAGCCCCATTCGTAATTGCGCACGAGTGCTGCATCCCTGCCGACCGCACCTTCGCCTCCTAACCGGAGGTCTTTCCCAGTCTCTACTGCTTTCCATATATTAAACCTCCCCCCGCCTCCCTTCTTCCAACCTTTTATTGTTTCCCTCGTTGCTGCTACTTGACTTGTCTACGAAACCATCAACATACGCGTCTGAAGAATGCACATTCAAATCTTTAGTAAAGGAAATCCTTCCTTCTATTTTAAAACGCGAATAATGTTTATGATCTCACTAATCGCNACATTCAAATCTTTAGTAAAGGAAATCCTTCCTTCTATTTTAAAACGCGAATAATGTTTATGATCTCACTAATCGCTGAGTATAATAGCTGTCTCACTTGCATAACTGACACAGCAGCTATAGTATTAAGACGATGAGCATTTCAAGTCGGTCGTAGGTCTACTGCTAGAAGTTTGGTCTATGAGTTGTAATAGTTGACTGCAAATAGCTTTTATTGGCTTCTAGTAAGTAGCAGACATTATCATTCGACAGAGCACTTTTGAAATCATTATTTCAAACATCATTTCTCGTGACTGCATAACGAGTGAGGTAGTGCAGTGGTAAACCTTCGGACTCGCATTCGGTAGGACATAGGTTCGAATCCCGATCTGGCTATCTTGGCCATGAAGATAGGANGGTAAACCTTCGGACTCGCATTCGGTAGGACATAGGTTCGAATCCCGATCTGGCTATCTTGGCCATGAAGATAGGCATAACATGAGATGGCATGCGATTTTGTCTTGAATGCTGCATTTTCGTCCATCGCCATATTGTTGCACCCAAATCATTTAAAATTTTGAGGCAGACTTATGTATTTAATGCATGTAAAATGTAGAAGTTTTCGAACAAATAGCAACTAATGAAGCTATACTTTCAGGTTAAATATCAACGTTATCTGATACAATAGTAACAATTTATTTGTGACAGATTAGGTTGCCAATGTTGTGGGCATCGCAATGTGGCGGAGAGGCTTCATCATTTTATCGTGCACATCCACATAAAAGGCCACTCGTTGATCCTGGTTTCGGTTTCCAATGATTTTGTCTAATACCTCCAGGCGAATGCTGGGATGGTTCCTTATCCCAGGCCATAGCCAATTCCTTCCCCGTTCCTGCTTCTCTGAGCAAATTGCTCTGTCTCTTATGAACTTGTTTTTGACGAGACGTTAAGCCCTACTTACCGTAGCTGCATGAACTGTACCGTAAACATTGACTGAAGAGAAAATGGCAGTAACTTAATTGAGTTCTTCCACACCTTAACGTCTTACTACAGGAAATGTTACAATAATGGTACTTGAAATCCAGTTTCGTTTTATTTTATGTAGATAACAATAAAATTGGTGTTATCATTGAACGTTTGGGTTTCTAGCAGTTTTACACTCTAATTCTGAATCAGTGAGAATTTCACTATTTCAAATCAGTTAAGAGTATCTGACTGGTTCAGCAGTCACTTCAGTGAGTTTAACTGATGAATCAGTGCAAAAATGCCAGGTTTATTTCACTTACTGATTCAGAGATATTTACCACTGATTCATCAGTCATTTTTTCCACTGTTTTTCAGTGATTTGTTTTTTGACTGATGGATCAGTTAAACAGCGTGTAAAAATGGCCGTCAAACAGCGTGAAAAAATAGCAGTTAAAAAACGTGTATCAAGTGAATTAACCACGCATAAACTAATAGAACCAATACATAATACTTTCTAAATTGTTTCGCCTTTCAAAACACCATTTTATGAGGTAACACGAACATTCAGTCTTTCATTGCGTTTTTACGTCTTACATTTTGTTTTGATATAATCATCTCAGCGCTATGTTTGAAGGTTTAAACTGCATATAATGTGGCGAAGAGAGTGCAGTCATATCTACTATTCGTTTTAATATTCCCAACGGTACCAATCAAACCGAAAACGAAAAGTAAGAGCATACAATTTAAAACTACAGGCTTTCGATAAGGAATTATAACACACATAATTTCCCCTCTTTTATCAACTTTACGTAATGGATTTTCAGTTCACATGTCGCGCGCGTGTGTACTGGGAAATGGTCATCAAGTCTGTCTAACTTCAGATTGTCAAACGTCAAAAACACACACTGTCAAACGTCACACACACTCTGTCCAATGGTAAATGTATCGGTCAATACCTGTCAATAAAGTCAACTGAAAAGAAAAAAAAAGGATGGGAAGATAACGGTCTAAAAACGAATTGAACAGGACGTGTGTGTTCAACCCCAGCCACCTGCTGAGAATTTTTTACTTTTTTAAGTAACGGTAAATTGCGCAATATAAATAGTAAACTATGGTAAATATGTTTATTTATATTAATTATGACTAAATTCAGTAAAAAAAATATTTAATTCGCCACTGCAGTTGAAAGTCACTTATTCAATAAGTGATATTATATCACTGAAACTATCAATGGTTTGTGGAGTCATTTTCACTGATTCAAGTAGTTGAATTTCACTGCGAATCAGTGGTTTTCCACTGATTCTAATTTAGAGTGTATAAAGCCATTCGACGACTCATCTCAGACATGTCTGTTTGGATGTCCCCTCCCCCCCTTTTTTTCTATCATATTTATAATGCAAGTTTTTCTTGGAAAACATGAATATATGGTATAGTGAGAAAATCTTCAAAAAAACCTCAACATTATTTAATTAATAAATGTTCTCAGTCAAGTGATAAAACTGCATATTGTTGTGTTCCGGTGTAACTTGTGGTCTCGGAGAAAATAATTTTCCACGCATTATACCGAAGTGGTAAACGTGCTTTAATACCATTAAAGCCACGTATTTTAATTAAAAACGCTCAGAAACAAATATTAAAATTTTTTAGTTATTTATATTTCATTACGGAAGGGTGGGGGAATGCCAAACATTTAAGAAAAAATTCCTGTTAAGTGCAAAGTATTTAAATATTTTGTTTTATAATTTACGAAATCGCAAGCATTGCCATTTATTGAAGAAATAACAAATATAAAACCTGCACATGTAAAAGTTAAAAGTTGCATTTTTCGGGATTGTCCAACCTAGTACGGTAATATCGAACATCTTNATTTAATGTAAGACAAAATAATAGCAAAAAGTTGACAACAAAATTGATTATTTAACAATTTGGTTGAAATTAAAATAAATAAAAGGAAATTTTAAACTTAGTCTTATAAATGTCCTAAAACTATTGAGACAATAACTAGTGTGACACGCATAAACATGGAGACGCTTATTTTAGAATAAATTGTTATGTTATAAGGTAATGGTCTTTAAGCTANAGACGCTTATTTTAGAATAAATTGTTATGTTATAAGGTAATGGTCTTTGAGCAAATGGTAATAAATTCATTAGTGTAAGGCATCAGAGAAAACTATGTAATATTCATTGGCGAAAATAAATCGGTGGCCGCAAGAATCGTATCTGAAGATTTAGGCCGGGCGTGGATGATTCGCCTCTTGGGATGGCCCAACGAGGATATACTTCTGGAACTCTCAGGTCACTCGAGCGCCCAGCGGGTTTTGCGAGGTCACCGAGCAATCACATTGAAAATAGGTTTGTACTAATTATTTCAATTGTCTGATAATAGGAGTGACGAACACTCACCAGAACTCTTAATAATTACATCAGCCATTTAAGGGCCAGTTCGGAGTGTTAACCATAATGGTAAAAAGTGTTATGAAAGCAGCAGGGACGTATTCAGTGACGTTCTTGTAGGCACATAATAAAAGCAGTGACTACTTTTATTGATTTAGTGTATCGATTTGGTAAACTCTAATAACTCACCCTGAGTTTGCCGGCGCCTATATGACTGAGGAGGGTTGTAGTAGATGGCGAAAGCTTAGAGAAAGGCAGGTGGATTATGCTAGAATAGCTTATATGGTTTTAAATTAGACAATATAATGTTACTTTCCACGGAAATCACACATGTATCATTCTGGTGTTTCCCACTCACTGCACAAATCATGCGACCAACATCCACACCAAACACAGCGATACTGCATTTTTTTTAAATATTTATATTTCTCCATGNTTTCCCACTCACTGCACAAATCATGCGACCAACATCCACACCAAACACAGCGATACTGCATTTTTTTTAAATATTTCTATTTCTCCAAGCACCAAACACGTGTCGTCATTTTGAAAATCCATATCATCACAGTCGTCAACGTCGCACTAGCTATCAGGAATGCCATTCTTTTCTTCATCTGTAGAACTGTCAATCTGAATACTCCGACGATATTTTGGGGCTCCTTTTCTCTTTTTGCTTTTCTTTGACTTATTTTCTGCTGATTTCATTTAATTTATTTTCTCTCTTTTCTCTCGTTACCTCCTAAAATTCAATTTCTTTGGGCTTGCTGTCACACCTGTGAATGCTGTTTCTGCCTTCATTTAGACTTAGGTCGAGTGCTAGTATCAGTGCATATTGAAGGGTAAGGCTTACGCATATTAATATTGAAAGTTGAGACGTCCCAAACTGTGACTCGACCATGCGATGGACTTGGAGCAGGCTCACTTTCTTCAAGGTTGCGTTGTTACAACTGAGAAAATTTGTTGCAAGCAATTTAAAAATCATATGTTGATTTTTCCAGGGGCCTGGACTGACCCATNGTTACAACTGAGAAAATTTGTTGCAAGCAATTTAAAAATCATATGTTGATTTTTCCAGGGGCCTGGACTGACCCATTTGTAGGCCTAAATATCTCTTTATTTGTGGTTTGGCCGCATTCATTTGTTGGCAGGCCATTAGGCCCTAGCCTATGTGTGAATACGCCTGCAAGGTAATCTCTTGTGTTAGCAATATTGGGCTTACAAGTAGAATAAAACAGAAAAATAACAAATATCGTAAAACACTAAGAAAAATTACATTAATGAACCTGAAAGACATGTTGAATGGCCATTACCTCGACCTTGACCCAGGGTGAACTTGATCCCAATTAATTGTAGAATCGAAACATATAGACAAATTTGGAATAATTCGTTAAAAAATTTAAAACTCAGTTATAATTAAATTAATAAACCCAACCACGATGTTGGATTTATGTAACCTCGAGCTTCAGATGACCTTAATATCGAAAAGCCCACAAAATTCGTACAGTTCAGTAAAACTCAGAGAATAAATATTGTTATACAAGATGAGTATAAAAGAACACTCCAACTTTTAAGGTATATAATATTACAACCAAACAACCTACAACCTTGGTTGACCAATCAAATGAACCGCAGAACTGTGACGTTTGTTTAGTATATCTTCATAAATGTTCAATGTAACCACCACGAGCGGCCCGAACGACATCTGCGCAATAATCAAACTCGTTCCACACTCTTATCAGCATGTCCGGTGTTATGGTTTGCATCGCGTCCGTATTTCTCGCTTTGAGGTCGTCAATGTTAGCCGGCAATGGTGATCCTTTATGTACCCCCATAGAAAAAAAATGCACAGGGTAAGATCCGGACTTCTTGTTGACCAGTGATGAAGAGCCTGGTCACCAGCTGCTCCTCGACAATTCCAGCGTTGTGCTGACGTCTCGTTCAGGTATCCACGAACAGCTAGGTGCCAATGAGGTGGCACACCATCCTGCCGTAAAATGAAGTCCCCCAACGCCTCTTCTAACTGAGGAAACAACCACTCTGTAGCATGTCCAAATAAGGGATTCCAGTAACAGTGGGCTCGTGAAGAAAAAAAGGCCCGAAAACAGTGTCTTTGGATGCAGTGTAAAACACGTTCACTTTGGGGGAAGTGNGTAGCATGTCCAAATAAGGGATTCCAGTAACAGTGGGCTCGTGAAGAAAAAAAGGCCCGAAAACAGTGTCTTTGGATGCAGTGTAAAACACGTTCACTTTGGGGGAAGTGCGGTCGTGTTCGGTGGTTTCATGTGGAGCCATATCCGCAAGTTGTGCCAGTTTACATTACTATTTGTATGGAACGTCGCTTCATCTCTAAAAACCAGCTTAGACATGAAGGCATCGAGTACCTCTTTCTGAGCACATAAAGGAAACATCAGACCATCCACTTCATATTGACGTGTCGAATTCGAGCTCGCTTCCCCCTCGCCACCTCAAACCGAGAGTTACGAACGCCATCCAAACCGTAACACCGGATATACTGACAAGAGTGTGGAACGAGTTTGATTATCGCATAGATGTCGTTCGGGCCGCTCATGGTGGTCACATTGAACATTTATGAATGTATGGTAAACCAACTTCACGGTTCCACGGTTCATTTGATTGGTCAGTCAAGGTTGTAGGTTGTTTGGTGTTGATATTATATACCTTCAAAGTTTCGGTATTCTTTTATACTTAACCTGTATATCCGAACCATTATGTGAGATGTCCGTGACCTTGGCGTAAATGCAACCAAAAACCTAAAAATCGAGAAGAATCAAAAAAATTGTAAAAAGTCTCCAAAAAGTGAAATTACTTTATTGTCCGAGACTGGCATCTTTGCTTTGACATCCGTGACATTGACTATGATCCAAGGCGAACTTTAACCCAAAGATATAGAGGAAATTGAAAAATCTAGAAACACTTACAAAAATTTAAAAAAGAATGCGAAATAAAAAAATATGTAAATTATATTTTTAAGAACTTACATGCAGGAAGTCCAGGGTTTGGTAGAAATATGTCCGAACACACATTCNTGCAACCAAAAACCTAAAAATCGAGAAGAATCAAAAAAATTGTAAAAAGTCTCCAAAAAGTGAAATTACTTTATTTTCCGAGACTGCCATCTTTGCTTTGACATCCGTGACATTGACTATGATCCAAGGCGAACTTTAACCCAAAGATATAGAGGAAATTGAAAAATCTAGAAACACTTACAAAAATTTAAAAAGAATACGAAATAAAAATATATGTAAATTATATTTTTAAGAACTTACATGCAGGAAGTCCAGGGTTTGGTAGAAATATGTCCGAACACACATTCNATATGTAAATTATATTTTTAAGAACTTACATGCAGGAAGTCCAGGGTTTGGTAGAAATATGTCCGAACACACATTCTCCCAGCACGATGACTAGCAGATGAATTAATCCCACCACCAACCTTTCCAATTTTAATGTGTTGTTTAATAAACCCCCTACAACTCACCACTATATTCAATTGATAATCTGGTCGACACCCCACCTACCCAACTACTACTCGTACATCCAGCGAATCATGGTCTTACATCACAACCCTTTATTACCTACATCCGCTCGACTCTACACCCCTCTCATCACACTTCCACGATTACTAGAGTTTGTTTTAGGTAAAATTTCTGCGAGCAAGTGCACAAGGAACTATGACTTTCTCGAGTCGTTTTAAGTCGGCTGATTTTTCTTCCACAGACTAATGAAGCGAGGCATATTTTTTAGGAATGAATGATAATTGAGGTACGTTTTGAGGCATGTTTTAAGGTATGATTTCTGAGTTTTGTTTTTGAAGTATGAATTTGGGGTATGTTTTTGAGGTATGGTATTTGTAGCATGGTTTTAGAGGTACGTTTTCTGAAGTGTGAATTTTAAGTATGAATATTTAGGTATGATATTTGTGGTATAATACATGCTCAAATGTAACTGAAACCAACCTGAAAATGAAGTACAAGTTTGGGATACCCTCCATCGAGAACACTGGCAGTCAATATGGTGTTGACCCACCTTTAGCATTGATTAAAGCTTGCACTACCGCAGGTATGCTTTCAATCAGGCGTTGGAAGATTTCCTGTGGAATAGCAGACCATTCCGTGCGAAGTGCTGAAATAAGAAGGGGTATCGGCGTGGGTCGGAGAGGGCTAATAAGAAATCAGCATTTTAAAAAAATCCCAGAGATGTTCTATCGGATTCAAATCAGGACTCTGTACAAGCCAGTCCATTAGAACAGTTTTTGTCCTCGCAATCCCTGCAGAATGGAAAGGTTTTCGGTCATGTCGAAAGACACAATAGTCATCCCCAAACTGGTCTTCGATGGTAGGCAAAATGAAAGTGGTGAAATTGTCAACATAAACATGTGCCTCGACAGTGCCATGCAAGGAATCAAGGTAGAGCAAGTTCCCCCCCCCCTCAACCCCTTCAGGATAAACATGACCACACTGTTACACCACTACTCCCGTATTTCACAATCTGCACTACTATGCAGGCTGGTATGTATTCGCCAGGCATTCACCACGCCCACACCCTACCTTCGGATCGGGTGCGCGTCATTTGGCCTAAAATTATTTGGTCTTAACAGTTTCAGAACAATAACATGGTCTAAAATAATTGGGCCTAAGTTTACTTGGCCTAAAATTATTTACTCGAAAGGCACTTGGCCGAAAATTATTAAGCCTAATGACATGTGGCCTAAAATAATTTAATCTAAAATCACTTGGCATAATGTCACTTGGCCTAAAACTATTTGGCCTTAAGTCAGTTGGCCTAAAATTTTCTAGCCTAAAATTATTTGGTCTAAAGTCACTTGGATTAAAATAGTGGGTCCTAAAATTTTCATATTTAATTAAAAACCTTATTAGTGAGATCTGTAGGTTAGTTGCTTTCATCGAAGCTACACTCTAAATTCGAATTAGTGGAAAACCACTGATTCGCAGTGAAATTCAACTACTTAAATCAGTGAAAATGGCTCCGACTAGAATCAGTGGAAAACAATTGATTGTTTCAGTGAAAAAATGTCACTGATCGATTATTGATGTGAAATAATTTCACTTATTGAATAACTGATGGCCGACTGCAGTAGCAAATTAAATATTATTTTTATTGAATGCAGCCAAATAAATACATTAAATAAACATATGTACGATAGTTTAGTTTTTATATTGCGCAATATATCGTAATTTAAAAAAATAAAATATTCTTGGGAAGTTGCCAGGATTGAAATCACGCACCAACGCCACTTCCGTTTTAGGCAATTACTTTACCATCTGCGCTATCAAGCAAGGGGTAAGTTACAGTTATTATCGAAACCGTGAAGATTTAAATTGTATAACTTTAGTTATTGTTTTTGTTTTTATTGGTACTGTTAGGCTTGTTAAAAACGAATATTATATATGAGTGCACTCTCTTCATCGCATTATATGCAGTTACAAATTTCAAACAGAGTGCTGTGATGATTACATGAAAACGAAATGAAAGACGTAAAAATGGAACGAATGACTGAATATTCATATTACCGCGTAAAATTGTGTTTGGAAAGACGAAACACATTTTAGAGAGAATTTATATTGGTTATATTTGTTTATTCATTGTTATTTCACTTAATACACGTTGTTTAACGAC
Organism: Clitarchus hookeri; assembly: GCA_002778355.1. Lineage (NCBI taxonomy): Eukaryota > Metazoa > Arthropoda > Insecta > Phasmatodea > Phasmatidae > Clitarchus > Clitarchus hookeri. Next base: position 1,861,922 of record NQII01000040.1, read on the forward strand.
AATTTTTAACGNAGAATTTATATTGGTTATATTTGTTTATTCATTGTTATTTCACTTAATACACGTTGTTTAACGACAATTTTTAACGCTGTTTAACAGTCGTTTTTAAACGCTGTTTAACTGATGCATCAGTCAATTATAAACAACTGAAAAACAGTGACAAAAATTTACTGATGAACCAGTGGAAAATGTCACTTAATCAATAGGTGAAGTAAATCTGGCATTTTTAACTGATTCATCAGTTAAATTCACTGAAGTGACTGTTGTATCAGTCAAATACTGTTGACTGATTGAAACAGTTAAATTCTCACTGATTCAGATTTATAGTGTATATGACACTCGTAACAAGCAAAATGCCGTACTTTAACCAGTCAACAGATGGCAGTACCTTCAGAAAACTAGATTACATTTGTAAGAAGCTATGTTTAAAATTTTTATACATGTTGTTTATTGACAGACAGCTTTCGGTTAATTCATGTGTTTATGTGTAGTTACGTCTCTTTTTATTGTAAATTGATGAATGTGCTATNACAGACAGCTTTCGGTTAATTCATGTGTTTATGTGTAGTTACGTCTCTTTTTATTGTAAATTGATGAATGTGCTATGTAACCACCACTGATTTTATTAAAAGTTTTGCACTATATAACGTTTGTGCGTTAACAGTTCTTGACGCAAAATTTTATGAAGTAAGCCACAACTCAATATTCTGGTATCATTATTACATGTATGCCCTTCATCGCACTTATTCCAAGAATTTTGATCATTATAGAATGGTATAAAATCCTTCTGCATTAAATTCAATAGTGTTCTAGATTGAAAATGTGGATGTCTAGCCCGTGCTACAATAATCACATTAAGAAATAACAGTAAAACATTGAGCACGCGCTTGCCTATGGGACCTGCTATAAAACAACATAATGTCAAGAAACGGCTACCTATTAGCAGTAATAGCATAAGAAAANCCTAAAATTATTTACTCGAAAGGCACTTGGCCGAAAATTATTAAGCCTAATGACATGTGGCCTAAAATAATTTAACCTAAAATCACTTGGCATAATGTCACTTGGCCTAAAACTATTTGGCCTTAAGTCAGTTGACCTAAAATTTTCTAGCCTAAAATTATTTGGTCTAAAGTCACTTGGATTAAAATAGTGGGTCCTAAAATTTCCATATTTAATTAAAAACCTTATTAGTGAGATCTGTAGGTTAGTTGCTTTCATCGAAGCCACACTCTAAATTCGAATTAGTGGAAAACCACTGATTCGCAGTGAAATTCAACTACTTAAATAAGTGAAAATGGCTCCGACTAGAATCAGTGGAAAACAATTGATTGTTTCAGTGAAAAAATTTCACTGATCGATTATTGATGTGAAATAATTTCACTTATTGAATAACTGATGGCCGACTGCAGTAGCGAATTAAATATTATTTTTATTGAATGCAGCCAAATAAATACATTAAATAAACATGTGTACGATAGTTTAGTTTTTATATTGCGCAATATATCGTAATTTAAAAAAATAAAATATTCTTGGGAAGTTGCCAGGATTGAAATCACGCACCAACGCCACTTCCGTTTTAGGCAATTACTTTACCATCTGCGCTATCAAGCAAGGGGTAAGTTACAGTTATTATCGAAACCGTGAAGATTTAAATTGTATAACTTTAGTTTTAGTTTTTGTTTTTATTGGTACTGTTAGGCTTGTTAAAAACGAATATTATATATGAGTGCACTCTCTTCAGCGCATTATATGCAGTTACAAATTTCAAACAGAGTGCTGTGATGATTACATGAAAACGAAATGAAAGACGTAAAAATGGAACGAATGACTGAATATTCATATTACCGCGTAAAAGTGTGTTTTGAAAGACGAAACACATTTTAGAAAGAATTTATATTGGTTATATTTGTTTATTCATTGTTATTTCACTTAATACACGTTGTTTAACGACAATTTTTAACGCTGTTTAACAGTCGTTTTTAAACGCTGTTTAACTGATGCATCAGTCAATTATAAACAACTGAAAAACAGTGACAAAAATTTACTGATGAACCAGTGGAAAATGTCACTTAATCAATAGGTGAAGTAAATCTGGCATTTTTAACTGATTCATCAGTTAAATTCACTGAAGTGACTGTTGTATCAGTCAAATACTGTTGACTGATTGAAACAGTTAAATTCTCACTGATTCAGATTTATAGTGTATATGACACTCGTAACAAGCAAAATGCCGTACTTTAACCAGTCAACAGATGGCAGTACCTTCAGAAAACTAGATTACATTTGTAAGAAGCTATGTTTAAAATTTTTATACATGTTGTTTATTGACAGACAGCTTTCGGTTAATTCATGTGTTTATGTGTAGTTACGTCTCTTTTTATTGTAAATTGATGAATGTGCTAGGTAACCACCACTGATTTTATTAAAAGTTTTGCACTATATAACGTTTGTGCGTTAACAGTTCTTGACGCAAAATTTTATGAAGTAAGCCACAACTCAATATTCTGGTATCATTATTACATTTATGCCCTTCATCGCACTTATTCCAAGAATTTTGATCATTATAGAATGGTATAAAATCCTTCTGCATATAATTCAATAGTTTTCTAGATTGAAAATGTGGATGTCTAGCCCGTGCTACAATAATCACATTAAGAAATAACAGTAAAACATTGAGCACGCGCTTGCCTATGGGACCTGCTATAAAACAACATAATGTCAAGAAACGGCTACCTATTAGCAGTAATAGCATAAGAAAAATTCTAATGTTCATATTTCTTATGATGTATTCTGTGTCGGCCAATCACAAGTTTCCAATACGGGAGCAACGCTAAACTCAACTTGTGGTAGAAGGTTATTTAAATGATCTTCGTATTTGCTTACATTTCTGAATTCCGTTTTTTTCCAGGAACAAAAATTCTGTCCGTGCTACGTTTGTATTATGAAGCTGATAACGATTTGTTGTAAATTGTGTGTGTTAAGCTCTTTCCAGTTCTAAACAACCCTAATGTCTGTTATAAAAATTACAGAATTACGAATTGTTTGCAATTTTACCACTATAACTGTTAATGTCCACTTGCCCACAGAAATAATTCCCTGGGCGAAAAAGAGAATCTTATGTTTTCACATATAAACAAAAAAAGTATATCATAAGGTTAACNTATAAACAAAAAAAGTATATTGCATAAGGTTCGCCAACATACTGGTCGTAAACTTCCTTTTTCAACCACGTTTCTGATTGATCGCGGAAAAGTTTCCTTACTGGGGTTGTGCAATGTTAGATAGTATCTTAACGAAAGTAACAAGTTACTCAGTAAGGAATTACTTTAAAGTAACTTTTTTGGTGTAACTGGTTATATTTTTTGCAAGGTAACTTGTAACTTAACAAAGTTACTAATTAATTGTAACGGCCAGAAAAATAAGTCACTTTTACGTCACTTTTGCCTCACAATAGTTTCATCCCAAGCGCAGAGATATCTGCTGAAGTAAGAACTACATGAGTCTGGATCTAATGAGACAGGGCTGCTCGCTTGACGTCGGTCCACATTCCTAGAGTTAGTATCATTACCTACGCTGCCATCTGTCACATACCCTTCCCGTTTTTTTTTTGCATATGTAACTTACATACTCTTGTGCTCTTGAAAAGCTGAAATGGCACCGACAATGAAGAATTTTTTTTTCCATTTTCTAATCTTAAAATTATATCTTTCGTAGTATATTAAGAACAACGGTGCGAATGTAAAAGTAAATGTTTGCTATTCGTTATCAAATATTTATTTAGATCGAGGGTGTCTTCACCTAACATGAGAAAACAACTGAATGAAAGAAAATGCCCATAATGTGTGCGTGTGTGTACTTATGTATTATATGTACATAATTGTGGTGTTCGAATTGACAGATTTAGTAAACTAATTGGTTATGTAATTTAAAAATAATAATTTTCCTGGAATATACTATTGCTATAAATTTAATTTGGAAATATGATAACTATGTTGTTCAGAAATAATATAAATTATATATATTTATTTATAAAAGTTTTATTTCCTTAAATGTATTTTTTATTTTTAAATTTTATCATGTTATACATTTTTACAAATACCAAAGAAATTACTACTAGCAGAATCCGAACAGAAACCTTTAAAATAATTTAGAATTAGATAATTCGAACTCGGCAGAAGTATTGAAAATCTGGTAACTTCTAATTAGTAACGCTTAAATTTTTTTCTTTTATTTTGTACAAACTCTGTCAAAAATGTTTTATCTACCTTTATAATATACTAGCTGACCCGGCGGACTTCGTGCCGCCTAACAGTCAATTAATGTCGTGTTAACTTTTAGTTTAGCTTTATTTAGGATTTTATTAACGTAAAATAAAATTAATACTCAAAATTTATTAAGTTCAATAGTTTATTAGGATAATATATATAAAGAAAATAAAAAAATCAACAAAAGTACAAAAATCAAGTATTTCAATGGCGTGTCAGCTGTATTTTGCTGTATGGGTTGTACTCGCTTNTTGTACTCGCGTTAATTTTCTTCAGTGAAGCACCTTGTGATATACGACATTTTTCGTTTTGTTATCAGGCGCAAGAACAAATAAAGCCGATGGTTTTCCGACGCGTGAACATGCCACGTATAATTGACCATGAGAAAAACATGCATTTTCTAGATTCAGACCACAAACACTCAAGGATTGGCCTTGAGATTTGTTAATCGTCATGGCGAATGCAAGACGGATCGGAAATTGAAGTCGTTTAAACTCAAAGGGCATATCGGTTGGGATCATAGGAATCCTCGGAATGAGAACTTCCTCATCTTTGAATTTTCCTTTGAGTATCGTCGCGTGAATCACATTCGTCATCAGTTTTATTATCACCAAACGCGTTCCATTGCATAGTTTTGGTTGGTTTAGAATTCGAAGCATTATTACTACCGAGCCAACCTTCAGTTGTAAATTGTGTGGTGGTAAGCCAGGAGTTTAAAAATTCAGATGGATAGTTGGTGGCTTCGTCTTCGTTTATTACACTGTCAATAGATTTAAATGAATGCAGATTACCAACGATTTGATTCTGAATAACTATATTTAAGTCATCCACATCTTTGTTCTTTGCCGCCAAAATTGCTCTCTCACTCAAACGTTTGTAATTTTTGTGATTAGCAATGATATTCGGGAACACTTTCTTGATGAGCTCGTCTTTCGATAAGATGAAATTGCAAAAATTCGGAGGAAATGAAATCAATCCGCTCGATTCGTCGACAGGAACACGGCCATTACCGATAGTCAGCAATTGCTTGAAGAAATCTCCAGCAGATGGATCGTTCAGCAATGCAACTCTCATGTTTGCTGCCAGCTGAAGTTTCTTCACAAAGCGCCACAGATTTTATGATTCGAGGCAAGCGTTTATTTCATCGGCAGCAGTCAATCTTGGAATGACTAGCAGTGTTTGGTGGAAGTCGCCAGACAGTAAATCATTGCGCCTCCAAAACATCTCGAGTCATTGCGCAGATCTTTCAATGTTCGGTCAAGTGCTCCTAATGCGCGTTTGTGCGCCATTGTGCATTCGTTCCAGATGATGATTTTAGATGCTAATNTTTGAGGCAAGCATTTATTTCATCGGCAGCAGTCGATCTTGGAATGACTGGCAGTGTTTGGCGAAAGTCGCCAGACAGTAAAATCATTGCGCCTCCCAAACATCTCGAGTCATTGGGCAGATCTTTCAATGTTCGGTCAAGTGCTTCTAATGCGCGTTTGTGCGCCATTGTGCATTCGTCCCAGATGATGATTTTAGATGCTACTAAAACCTTGGCCATTGCGGAGCGTTTCGCAATGTTACATGTCGGTTGTTCAGTAGTTTGAAGGTTCAACGGCAGTTCAAACGCTGAATGAGCCATACAGCATCCTTCTAACAATGTGGCCGCTATTCCAGAAGAAGCAACTGCTACCGCAATGTCGGATCTCGCTCGAACAGTGGCCAAAATCAATGGCATGAGGAATGTCTTCCCAGTTCCACCGGGGGCATCCAGGAAAAATAAGCCACCATTTCCCTCATCAATTGCCTGGATTATTGTATCATACACTTCCTTCTGTTGGGGGTTCAACAGGGGCACATTCGTTTGAACTAATTGGTCTAATTCATTTCGATCATTTTCACGTTCTCGTTATAATTCTCGATTAAATGCGTCATTCATTCCTCGATCTGGCGCTGGCATTCCTAACCTGACTAACAAACTGCCGCACATGAGGTAACACATGTCTTCGATCAAGAGCAAAGCCTGGTTATGCATCTCATCATTCACCTCAAGATCGGGATTTCTTGAACTGACACGAATTCTATGTANGACATGTCATCTTTGTATTTGTTCCAAAGGTCACGTGGATTCGATGGGAAGCATGTCGAAATGATGATAGCAAATAATGTGCGTATCTGACTTGGAGTTGCAGAAATAATTGCTTCAGCGATTGTCGTGTCCCAATGAGTATCGTTTTCAAGCAAATTGAGCTCTTGACATGCAGCACGAAATGTTGGGCACACTATACCAATAACAGTTCGTAGTGATTCATATGATGTTGGCCCACGAACATTCACCAGCAACAACAGCAAATAGAAGCATTCATCATTCTTCGGATCAACTGTGTAAATACGACCAAGAGCATCAGTAGAACGCACGTCCGAATGACCAGGAACCGCATCGTCTTTCCTCTGACGTTGAAATTTCTTCGATGAAGCGTTCCAAGTGTAATAATGTGGCATCTCTGAGTGCAGCCGTTCTCGAGTTATAAATGGTGTAACTAACCCGACTTTGTTTTATATATATAGAAGGTTTCAGATGTTCACTGTAACAGAAATTGGTATGATTCCCAAAAATGCATTGGAAGTTTGTAACATTCCAATACATGTATGGAGAATTTTGTATGTACGAATGTAAACATTGCAATAAAAAAGTATGGTAACATTTCCAAATGTTTTTAAATCATACAATTAACTTAAGTATATTTACCAGACACTTGTATAAGAACAATTCCAAACCAAATTAGCAGATTGTCAGAACATTGTGATTTATGTTGCATTTTAAATAAAATTCATATGTTTCGTAACACTGTCAAATACAATGCTAGAGTTTAATTATTTAAATGTTTAAAATATCATATATTAATAAAAATGTATTTTTAATTAAAAATTTTGCATATTTAAATTTTTGATGCTTTAGAAAGCACATTCCAATTTACTTATAAAACTTTTGTGGCTGAAATGGATGTGAAAAAAATATATTACAAAAAAATTTTAAACATTACTTATCATTTTTATTACAATTAGAGTAATTGTGGTAATCTTACTACGTATATTTTAGAAAATGCACTTTCTAAAGCTCAGAGAATAAAAGACGCTTAAATTTTGATTACAGACATACTATCATTACATGATATTAAACCAAATAATAAATTACAATTATACAAATTATACAAATTATATGCACTCTTATATCATATACAACACAAATCGTACCTACCTGACAACTTTAGTAGTGTGCATGCTAACGAGTTTTGCATGTTGTACAGTCAGGTGTAGTGCTTCATTGGATGCCCATATCCTCCTACCTGAAGATACTAAGACTTGGTTCTTTGACATATTTTTATCGCCTTAACTCAGGCCAATCTATGAACAGTGACATGCCACTCTCTACTGCTCATATTGAATTTATATTGTATACTTAAGAATGAGCCAAGGAATAGGTAAAATTCCCAGTTCTGTGTTTAAATCTTAAGTTATGAATTGTGTAAACCCCCTTAAAATGACTGCACACCAACATTTATAACGTGTCAATCAAATATGATACCATTACTAGAAATGTGTACATAAACTAAACATACGCCCTTATGNCAACATTTATAACGTGTCAATCAAATATGATACCATTACTAGAAATGTGTACATAAACTAAACATACGCCCTTATGTAGTTTGTCCTCAAAATTGCACGAATGCCTGATGTAGAGGAACTACACCATCCTGCTTCAGAGGTTATTTATTCTACGTGTCTGTTGAAAGTTTCGTAAATATTATATATATAGAAATAGTAAGATTTTAGGTATTGCCAATACATGGATGTAGAGGTGGGTCACAGAGTATCCACCTGCTACATTGTATCTGATACATACTTGTATCAAGTACTGCAAATGAGTACACAGCCGAAGTATCTGATACATTTAGTATCAGGTTAACATTCGCCGGGAGTATGTTGCGTCTGATGTTGCATGTATTTCTGATACAATAACATTTTAATTGTATTTAAAATGTGCGGTTAGGACGAAACCCAATTTCTTGGTTTAGATTTGGAAACTGAATAGTTAAGTGATTTCGTTTTTTTAGATAATAATTTACACTGAAGAGCCAAAAAAACTAGTACACCTGCCTAATATCGTGTAGGTCTCCNCAGTCGTCGTTTGTCCGTTCTTTCACGATCTTTTTCCGGCCGCAGCGATGTCAAAGATGTGATGTTTTACCGGATCCCCGATATTCACGGCACACTCGTGAAATGGTCGTACGCGAACATCCAAATGTTATCGCTACCTCGGAGATGCTATGTACCACCTCTCGTGCGCCGACTATAACACGACGTTCAAACTCGCTTAAATCTTGATAACCTGCTATTGTAGCAGCCGTAACCGATCTAGCTGCCGACCGCATCGCGTTACTCTGATTGGTTCCATACCTCTGTTATTTGCATACACACGCCTATACCAGTTTTGTTGGCTCTTCAGTGTATAAACACGTATTTATTTACACGATTTACACATAGCAAGTTCATTATCTTCTCTGAAACATTTTCGCGTAAATTAAGTCTTTTATTATGATCTTTTTGTTATCCATATAGGCTGTTGACGGTAAAGTGAGTACTTTTGAGGCCCTAGTTACTTTTTTTCAATCAGCCATTTTTATGCTTCCATCACTTTTCTTAAATAAATATTGCCATGTAAGTATTAACACAATGTACATATTTCACCGGACTCAAATTTTAACGTCCAAGGATACAATAAAATATATTTATTGATTATTATTCCAAATGAGAGTTCTTTCAAAGGTGCTAACTTTATCATAACTATACTTTATTTCACTGTAAAATATAACAAAAAGTACACAAACTCAAAACACGTAATAAGTTGATAACGCACATACTCGATAACGCTCGTATCTAATACATGCCTACCTAATACTGTGTACCTGATACACGCCCGCTACTCGAGAGACTGGCGAAACAGAACGCATTCGGGAAGCTCGGGTATTGCTGTATCTGATACAGATACTTCGTATCAGATACAGGTTTGTATGTGTATCAGTTTGGAGCAGGTACAGAAAATAGCTGTAACAACCCATCTATACATGGATGGTAAATCTACAAGACCAATATAGAATNTTTGGAGCAGGTACAGAAAATAGCTGTAACAACCCATCTATACATGGATGGTAAATCTACAAGACCAATATAGAATAGCACATTACCAGTTCAGCAGACTATTCTTCACACAGTTAGGATCATGTAGGAACTCAATTTTTTATTTAGGAAGCCTTTTCCGAAAAAATTAGATGTAGAAATTAAGCACTTCTGACTGAAAATTGCTGATTTGATTTAGTTAATACACAATGTCAACTATAAGATATATATATATATATATATATAATCTTTCATTACTGATAGTCTAAAAGGAATGCATACAAAAATCAAATTCTAACAAAATAAATTAAGCAAAAACAGCAAAAAATTTTGAAAGCAAACATAAAACATACAACTTGGGATTATCCATAATTAATGTATTTTTTATTGCTCTGCAACACCAGATTCACTTACCTTCGTATAAATTACTTAATTCATTGTACATGATGAATGGAACTTGCAAAATGTAAAAGGACACCATGTGCCACATCTATCAATAAAGATTTACAAACGTAATGTAAATTTTCCTCTTTACACAAATACATCACTTCAAGAATAAGTTTTTTGTCTAGGTTGGTAATATTTCAATTTATCTTTTACTCAGACTTGTTTTGGTAAAACCTTTTTTCTACTTTCCCTGAGTATGACATTTGGTACATTATCTATCTTAATAATCTATGTTATATTCCCATATAAAGGGTAGTCTCTCTGCTAATCTCATGAACAATAATAGGGATTGCAGGTACAAACAAAAAAAAAACAGAAGCAACCACCACATTTGTATTTGATATACCATGTATATTTTTACAAGTTGCAAAAACACAAGTATTTATTTCATGTGACAAAAGTAACTATTCACAACATTGAAAAAGAACTTGAATTAGTGTACATATCATCCCGTGTAACTGGCAAAAGTATTGAGTAAAAAAGTCATAATTTTTTTAACACTTGAAAGTACACATTTCCACTGATGTATGAATTTCTACTTTGCAGTTTTTTGATGCAAACATCAAANTTTTTAACACTTGAAAGTACACATTTCCACTGATGTATGAATTTCTACTTTGCAGTTTTTTGATGCAAACATCAAATTCACTGTTGCTGCTTTGTATTCGGACCCCTTGCCATGAGTTTATATCAAGAAATTGTCTGAAACAAAAACATTTAAAATAAGTGAAGAATGTGTACTTATTATTCTGATTATTACAGCTTAAATAGGGTTGCCAGGTATTCAGAAAGGAAAGTTCAAGACNAAGAATGTGTACTTATTATTCTGATTATTACAGCTTAAATAGGGTTGCCAGGTATTCAGAAAGGAAAGTTCAAGACCAAAAATGTGCATATATAATGAATAGGATGCTAAGGCTAGCTTAATCAAAATATGACAGGAAGAGGAGCATACGGCAAAGGGATCTGGATGGACACTCACTGCAGTGAAGCGATTGCAGCTCGGAATTAATAAATTGGACCATCTGTAAGCATTCAGATATATCGATTGGCCAGCACCAATAAAAAAAGGAAAGCCATTTTAAACCTGAAAAACGAGGATCACGCGTGTTTTAAGCGGGCTATACTCGCCCGATAAGTTGAAGACTGGAATCCAGAAATAGTTAATAATAGGTACAGAGAACTGGAAAGCAAGTTCAACTTTAATGGCATTGAATTCCCCATTCCTTGCACCAGACATAGAAATTTGGAAAGCAAAATCCTGGAGTGACGATGAAGATATCCATAATCAATGACGAAATAAAGGCGGCACCTAAACGAGTCTGGATGAAGAGAAGCCAGTGCATTTAGATTACTTCCTCACCACCGAAAACAATGCCCATTATGCATAAGTTAAAATATTTCTTGTATGGTGAGTTCTCAAATAACTGCTTATGGTCACAGCATACATATCATATTTGTAAAAGTGTTTCGCCCATTACGAGGACCAGTTCCGAGTGACGGAAAAGACGGGAGAAGAAATGCTGATAGAGCACAACACTATTACTGATCTCACTCTCCTGCATGTATTGAAATGCCAAGCCATGACAAGAAGGGAAGGCCAACCCTCAAATTAAAAAAAATACCATAATGCAGACAAGATTCCGATCGTCGTCTATGCCGATTTCGAGACCATGTTCCTGCACACCCAAACCAGTCAGGCAGATCCCCAAACATACAGCACACAGTAATATCAAAAGCACGAANGACCATGTTCCTGCACACCCAAACCAGTCAGGCAGATCCCCAAACATACAGCACACAGTAATATCAAAAGCACGAAGTATACAGGTTTACTACTACGTTCAACTGAACCACAGCATCATAACTACTGCCAAAACCACAAGTCTGCCAATGGGGTCGAAAATATGCACTGGGGAAAATTATGACAAGATATTTATCGAGGCAATCGTAGACGATGGAAGAAAGGTAAAGGAAATTTACGATNCACTGGGGAAAATTATGACAAGATATTTATCGAGGCAATCGTAGACGATGGAAGAAAGGTAAAGGAAATTTACGATGAGATCGAACCCATGAAGCTGCTCAGCAACCTGGAATTATTGAATCACGCCATGGCCGACACCTGCTGCTACTGCAAATAAAAATTCACAAAAGACAACTGGAAGGTAATGAACCACGGCCACTTCTCCAAAAACTGCATTAACCCCTCCTGTACTAACTGCAACAAACTCCGCCGCCATCCGAAAATATTACCAGTCCTATGCCACAATTTAACATATGAAAAGAACTTTATAATAAAACACTTGTGCTACGACGAAGAAAATATATTCATCAACCAGCATACAGAAGAATAATTAATCACATTCTCGAAATTGCTGGGGGAGATATTCACACTTCAATTCATCGACACCTTCTGCTTGATGTTCGCCAGCCTAGCCGCCTTCGCCGAAAACCTGCCAAGAGACCAGCTGAAACAATGAGAAGTTTTTCATTCCGGACGAGGTGGAACTAGTTTGGAGTAAGGGAACGTTCCCCTACGATTATGTAGACAGCCTCCAAAAATTTGAACAGACGAGGTTACCCTCACCCTCCCTAATCATCCCACAACCAGCGATAAATATAAATTCTATTACACATTGACGAACATGACCATAACAGAAGATGATTGCAGACATTCACAACGAGTTTGGGAAAAGTTTAACTGCAAATAAATTGAAGCTTATTCTAAAGCAAGACGGATAATGGCAAGACGGATGTCTTGCTATTATCTGAAATTTTTGAGAACTTTAGGAAATTTTTTTCGAAACCTACGGCCTGGACTGTGTCCCTTACGTGAGTGAGTCAGTCTTCTCATTTGATGCAATGCTGAAGTACACGAAGGTCGAGCTGGAACTACTAGTCGATTATAACAAGTATTTATTTATTGAAAAGTGCATGAGAGGTAAAGTGAGTGGTCCAATTTGTGAAGCGCCATGGAAAGGCTAATAACAAGTACATCCTGTCCACTTACGATGCCAGCAAGCCACCCGTCTACCTCCAGTATGTAGACGCAAATAATTTGTACGGGTGGGCAATGTCGCTGCGTCTCCCAATACGTGACTTCCATTAGGTGATCTTAAAGAATTTAACCAAATTAAACCATACATTGTATGTTGACAGTGTATATTTGAAGCATCTTATACAGACATTTTTTTTGGGCAGTTTTGTACGACAGCAGCAAATAAGAAAATAAAGTTTTTATGCCGTATCTCAGGAACCAATCAACCAAATTCCACCAAATTCTTCACACAGGTAGCACTACGGTAGGCCATGTTACCTTACATGTTTTAAGTGCCTAAGTTATTTATTTTCAAAATGATTGCCCTGTAAATATTTTAGGTTAGTAAACCCTATCATTCGAAAAATTGGACTTATTAGAACCGAAGTGGATGCTTCGAATCCGACCTACATATATCAGTTAATTGCATGCTAGATTACTTTACGAGGGTTTCTGGGTTCGAGTCCCGGGTAAGTCATGTGTGTATTTGTAATTGTCTCACTACTATTGCATATGTTTCTGGTTTCATCTCTAATTATATTGTTTTCAATGAGACCTCAAGTCCTACCTACCAACTAAGCTTTTAAGAATTTATTTAAAAATTAATTGCTTCCATTTTGAGGATAGTAGTTTCGTTATTTATATAAGTTATTTCTTGGTTAAGCTCATGTTTATTCTTACAGTTGAAGTATATACACTGTGTACATTTTTTAAGAAATCTCTTCTGCCACGATATTTGTAGTCTCTGCAGTTTCATAAAGCAATATGATTATGTTCTTAATTTTGAAAATAAAACACATCATCTTGCATTCGCCAACTATCTCGGTTGACATCTCGCCCAGTGTTTCGAAAATCCCGTTTCCCCTCAAAATTGCTAGTTTGAGTTTCGGAAATGCCGGTTTTTACCCCAAAATTTCTCTTTTTCCATCCCAAATCCCCGAAATTCCCAAAAATGTTCGAAAACAATTTTTGCTGCTCAATGTGGCTGAGTGACTACTCAGTTCGGCTGAATATCCACAAAAGTTGTTAAAACATCAGCCACAATGAGCAGCTGATAAAACAAAATTATTATTTAAATTTGTCTTTATTAAATAATTAAAAATTTTTGAGGTATAGGTATATTGTGGTACATATCACCAGACTCGTCTTTCTAAGGCGAATAGGAACGTGATTTCATAGCAATTTTCTAACCCAGTGAGAAGACCACCATATTAGGATTAATAAGTATTCCACCCTTCGGCCAAATGCCACCCAGTCCCGTGACCGCCTACCAACACCCCATCCCGCACACCATGACATCAACCAATCTCATCACTCCACGTTACCATTAAACCCCCTCACCGTCTTCGTCTTCCTTCACGATTTTTTTACATTCATAAAAGTGTTTAAAAATTAAAACGATTTATAACACAGTCAAAGCATAGAAAATTATATTGAAAGGATCAATACATTGCCCTCTTCCCAGTCCACGAAAGACCTACCCCCCACCCTTATTCCTTCGAAGAAATGGGGTAATTAATGTTCCTCCGAGCACAAGGGCTGGGGCTGTGGATTCATGGATTTGTCAAATCATCTTGGATGGCATCACGAATTTCCCGTTTTCCCCTCGAAATCAACAATTTTCCCCTTAAAACTTCCTTTTTCCCTTAAAATGTCCCGAATTTCCTTTAGTATTACCCTTTAATCCATAAAATTATCTAATTTCCCTTAAAAAGCACCGAGCCTCTGATTTGCAAAAATGAGCCCCCAAAAGGCACTTTTTTGAGCTATTTGAAGTATTACGGGGGCTAGACTTTTACCCGCAGGCCTTATACCCCCTCTCCCAGTTCTTCCAAACCACTCCACTACACACACCCCTGGCAATTATTATAAAAAATCGCAAGAAAATCTTGAAAAAATTCTAAACAATCAAAGAACATATAATGTAAACCTCACTCTCATACCACCACCATAACCATCAACCCTTATCCCTACCTACCAAGCCTCCAATTATAAAAAATTCAGAAATATCACAAAATATCGAAAAATTCATTTTAAAAATTGAGGAACATTTAATGTTAACCTTACACTCACCACAGTACCCTAACCAACACCCCATCACTTGGCAATTATTATAAAATCGTGAAAAGTCACAAAAAAAAATTTAAAAATCGAGGAACATATAATTTTAAACCCTCTTCCCCCCACCCCTCCCACACCCCATGGTATTCCATCATCCTTTCGGAAATACTTACCCGTCTCGAAAAGTATCGACCTCAACCCTTCACCATTCCCCCTTCCTGATGCCCAACACCTCTTCCGATACTGCTCTCGCAGGTCAGGCAGCTGGCCAGCCTTGTCAAACAATCATAAAACGATCAGTCATCTAGGATTCAATAAACTTATAAATAATTAAAATTAATTTTATTTAAAAATATCTTATATTGTTTGGAAAATTCCCACATCTTAAGAAATACAGATTCATGTAAAGAAAATGTATTATTAATGCAAAATCTGTTTATAACGTTTAAATTACCAAAATTTGCACTTTCCCATCACAGCTGGTAACATAAAAAAATTCTCACAGAGGCATTGGGATTTGAACCCACAACCTCTCTGACAACTTTTTTTTTAAAGTTGACTTTATTGAAATATTGACCGATACATTTGCCGCTGGATAGTGTGTGTGTGACTTTTAACAGCGCGGGTTAGTGACGTTTGACGAGCTCCAGTTAGAATGACTTGATGACTAACTCACAATACACCTTTGAGCGACATGCGAACTGAAAAGCTGCAGCGGAGGAACTGGGGCGCGAACTCCTGAACCTCCAACGCCAGGTCTGCCACTCTGCCCCTGAGCTATGAGGGTAGAACACAACTGAGCAACGCAAGTGGTAATGAAAAATGATGCTTAAATGTTATATATTCGACATACAATCAAAAAGGCTACCATGCCTTCGTACAATCACATACATTTTTGATGTATTAAACGTTTCATTACATTTATTTTCTATAAATGCATATATTCCTTATGAACGCTAGTATTCGGGAGCTGATTTTATTAATTTCATTGGACTTAGCATTTAATAGCTTTTTTTAAGGCATGTGTTGTAATAATACTATATATTTTCAGTCGGGGTCTAAATCACATGGGCAAAAGACCATATTACATTTTCTATATTCGTTTTAAATAATTGTGCAGCAAACCGCAATTTTCACATGTCAGAACGTAAGCAAGCGAACATGTAAAGGCATATAGGTAGGATAATATAATTAGCGAGCTCTTAAGATACATTCTCGTGAAATTTAGTTTGTAAGCACCGGATATGCATAGCTCCGGAAATGTATGTAGTAGCCATCAATAACAATAATGATTAGCTAAATTAAAAGAATAAAAATATTTGGATTGTAGAATTTTTTAACGAAGTCAGTTTATCACAAGTTCATTATAATATAGAGTTTTAAAAAAAATTAACAATTTTCTTTTTTTATATACTCAAAAATTTTCATGTTTGTCCATGCTCAGCTCATACAAGTATACATCAGCGACAGAGTCCAAACATGTGCAAGGAAACTAACTTCACCCAAAAATAAATCTACCCAAGACAAATTCCGCTCAAGATTGACTCTATCCAAGACTAACATCACCCAAGACTGACTCTACCCAAGACATACTCTATCCAAGACTGACTATATCCAAGACTGTTTCTACCTAAGACTGACTGTACCCAAGACTTACTCCACCCAAGACTTACTCCACCCAATACTGACTCTACCCAAGGCTTACTCCACCCAAGACTGACTCTACTCAAGACTGACTCTACCCAAGACTTACTCCACCCAGGACTTAATCTACCCAAGACTTACTCCACCCTAGACTGACTCTACCCAAGACTGACTATATCCAAGACTGTTTATACCTATGACTGACTGTACCCAAGACTTACTCCACCCATGACTGACTCTACCCAAGGCTTACTCCACCGAAGACTAACTCTACTCAAGATTGACTCTACCCAAGACTTACTCCACACAATACTGACTCTCCCCGAGACTGACTCTACCCGAGACTAACTATATCCAAGACTGACTTTACCCAAGACTAAATCTGCCCAAGACTAACTATACCCAAGAACAACTCTACCCAAGATTGACTCCATCCGAGACTGACACCACCCAAGTGAGGGAATCTCGAAAAAAGTATCTAATAAGATATCGTAGCTCACCTCTTCGCACAAAATATTCGCAAAACATTTCTACCACAGCTGACCATAACAAAGAATCACATTAACTTCCAAGTCAACTGACCAGGCTAACCTACTAGTTACGAATATATTCCTCAAAAATTTCCCCCTCATTTCATACGTTCACCTTATTGAACGCAGTCGATAATAATCTACCCAAGTAAGATATAATACTTGAGATCTACCATAGCTCTCCTTCTACGCATGCTCGTATAAATTGTAACTAAAACAGACACTCGCAATATATTGTATACATCACTGAATTTTTAAGTCTTATGGAAAAACAAAACGGACAGTATAATAAATTAAACTCTGGTTAATTAAGTATACATTAATTTCATTAATTTACTTATTATAAACATTCTATCTTCCTAATTATTTCATACATACATTTCATACATGTTTGAAGATTTTAGAAAGTAACAAACACCCTGATCTGATATAACACCATTACTTCAATACACTAATGATAGAAGATATCTAGTTAATTTGCAAGAAATCTCCATTTCCTTGAAATGCGATCGAACACGTAGTTAGTATTCTCAGCGTCTTCTGCCTTCTCTATTGCGCTCATTTCAGCAAAATTAACGAGCGTTCTTGACGCCTTTTGCCTTCTTCACACGACTTGTCGAAGGAAACTCGGTGAAATATGTAGGAACGCCGAGAGAATAATCATCCTTATCATCAGATAATTCATCAACACTGTCTTCAAAGTCATTATCATCAATGCTGTCTTCAGGATCGTCTTCACCTCCTATTTAATCCTCAATATCAAGTTATCCTTGCTTTGCAGGAGTCACATGGTCATCATCAGTATTTAGAAGTTCATCGATTTCACACGAAGGTCTTGGAAGTGTACATTCCACACATTTCGACTCTACCACGCCCCGTAAGTCTCTCATTCCGTCATTAGCATTACCTGTCAGGCAATAATCTTCTGTGGAATCAGTACCCACCGATGCAGCAAGAGGTATTGACGGCAACACTTACTGGCTCTAGAAAGACTAAACTTTTTATGGTTCTTAATGTGGTTTCATCAATGTATCACCTTGCATAAACTGCATGTGCGCATTGTCATAACGCTTCATCGCGCAAGTTCCCTCGTCGTTATTGAACATTTTATTTAGTGTATTAACAGGAGGTAACGAAGTCAACACATGCTGTTTCAAGTCAAGCAAAGGCACATCACGTTTACACATACTAGTGTATCTCTTTAAATTATCGCTTCTACCAAATGTTGTACCACAGTTAGTACATGCTAGTGATTTGGAGGCCGGTCTTTTTAAACAATGGCTTTTTTCATGTCGACGAACATGGCAGCTTGTGCTGAAGTTCTTTCCACGGAAGCAACATAGTTTCCCAAGCAATTTTCCAGCAGTGGGAGAAGGTACATCCATAGATGTAAGCTCTACAGTAGACTTCTTATAATTATTGATTAGGTTTATTTTCATGAAAAAAGCAGAAGTTCTTTCCACAGGGCAATGTGGCAACATGTATATCTACTTGGCCTAGCTATTGATATATGTATATAAACACACACATACACACTTACTAACAAATTTCATCAGTGAGATTTAAGCATTTTTATGCCTCTATTCATCCCTACACTTTATCTAGTTTCTTGATCACATTACCATGCAGTTAACAGTTTCTTCCAGACAAGTTCTTCGCTCAGCTTGAACACATGGTCACACTTAAAGCAGACAACTGACTACTGCCAGACCGGCCCCTCACAAGACTGATCACTCCTACTCTGCAAATGATGCCTAAATAACCTCTATACATCCCCTAAATTACCCATTATTAACCCCTAAATGACCCCTAAAGGACTCCTAAATGACTTCTAATAACCCCTAAATGACCTATATATGACCCCTAATGACCTCTGAATGGCCTCTAAGTGACCCTAAATTGCTACTAATTGTGGTGCATGTGGTGATGATTGTGTTGGGTGTGAGGTTCATTTCGGTGCATGCAGTGCTTATTGTAAATGACCCCTAAAATACCCCTAATTGCGGTTCGTGTGGTGCTGATTGCGGACTGCAATCAGCACCACACGTGCCACATTTAGAGGTCATCCGCAGCCAGTACCACAATTAGCACCCTATGCCACAATCAGCACTGCATGCATCACAATTGGTGTATTTAGGGGTCATTTAAGGGCATTTGTGTATGACTCCTAAATTTAGTTATTATTAAGAGGTCATTAGGGGTCATTTAGGGGTCATAAGGTGTCATTTATGGTGTATTTAAGAGTCATTTATGGGTTGTTTTGGGGTTATTTAAGGATCATTTGTTTAGCAGAAGGGGTCAGTCTTGCGAGGGGTAGGTCTGCCAGTTGTCAGTTGTCTGCTTAAAAAGTCACCATGAGTTCAAACTGAGCATAATTGTACACTGAGGCGACAAAAGTTATGGGATACCTCCAAATATCGTGTCGGACCTCCTTTTGCCCGGCGGAGTGCAGCAACTCGACATGGCATGGACTCAATAAGTCTTTGGAAGTCCCCAGCAGAAATATTGCGCCATGCTGCCTCTATAGACGTCCATAATTACGAAAGTGTAGCCAGTGCAGGAGTTTATGCACGAACTGACTTCACGATTATGTCCCATAACTGGTCGATGGGATTCATGTCGGGCGATCTTGGTGGCCAAATCATTCGCTTGAATTGTCCAGAATGTTCTTCAAACCAATCGCGAACAGTTGTGGCCCGGTGACATGGCGCATTGTCATCCATAAAAATTCCATCGATCTTTGGGCTCATGAAGTCCAAGAATGGCTGCAAGTGGTCTCCAAGAAGCTGAACATAACTCTTTCCAGTCAATGATCAGTTCACTTAGACCAGAGGATCCAGTCCACTCCATGTAAAAACAGCCCACATAATTATGGAGCCACCACAAGCTTGCACAGTTCCTTGTTGACAACTTGGGTTCATGGATTCGTGGGGTCTGCGCCACACTAGAACCCTACCATTAGCTCTTACCAACTATAATCGGGACTCATCTGACCAAACCACGGTTTTCCAGTCGTCTAGGGTCCAACCGATATGGTCACGAGCCCAGGAGAGGCGCTGCAGGCAATGTTGTGCTGTTAGTAAAGGCACTCGAGTCGGTCTTCTGCTGGCATAGCCTAGTACAGCCAACGTTCGCCACACTGTCCTAACGGACACGTCCGTCGTACGTCCCACATTGATTCTTGCGGTTATTTCACACAGTGTTGCTTGTCTGTTAACACTGACCATTCTGCGCACATGTCGTTGGTATCGGTCATGAAGTGCAGACGGTCGGCCACTGCGTTGTCCATGGTGGGAGGTTATGCCTGAAATGAGGTATTCTCGCCACACTCTGGACACTGTGGATCTCGGAATGTTGAATTCCCTAACCATTTCCGAAATGGAATGTCCCATGCCTATAGCTCCAACTACCATTCCGCGTTCAAGTCTTTTAATTCCCGTCGTGCTGCCATAATCACGTCAGAAATATTTTCACATGAATCACTTGAATACAAATGAAAGCCCAACCAATGCACCGCCCATTTATACATTTTGTACGCGATACTACTGCCATGTGTATATTTTCATATTGCTATCCCATGACTTTTGTCACCTCTGTGTATGGTAATGTGATCAAGGGACTATATGAAATGTATACTTACATCTCACTAATGAAATATGTTAGTAAGTACATATATGTGGCTTGGTTCTAAAAGGCTCAATGTCATAAAATGGCAGTATTGCATTAATGTGCTCTGGTGTGTGTTAAGGCTATGTAATTTCTTATACCAAAGTGGGTACTCTTTATCTGTAATATGTTTGGAGATATAAGACATATATGAGCCAATGCCACTGTCATATTGTTAATTAAACCGTTTACAAGAAAGGCAAATGTTGACATTGGCTCTGAAATTGAAAATATTTAGTTTGCAATAAAGGCCAAAGTTGACATTGGCTCATTGGTTTTTCTGATATTGGTTTGTCATAAGTAATGAGTATGTTTTGAAATCACATGTTTAGTGCGTTGTTAGAATTGCATCTCGTGCAGCGAAAATAGTTTCCATAGTTACTGGAAATGAGTTACATAAGAACCACAATTTATCTTACAAAACAGCAATGCTACTGTCACATACAAAAATCAAGTTATGTTTCATATCATGTTCATATGCATTGTTTTTAGGATAATCTGAGTAAAAGTGAAGTAGTGATACAGCATTGTGACACATTATTCGCGATTGGAATTTATCATATATATTTCGTATTTTGAACCATGTGTAAATATGTGAAAATGAAACTCAAATCATACATGAATTGACAAAAAAAAAACTAATCGTGTGTTTGTTCTCTCTAGGCATACCCATTCAGCCGTAAGTTGGCAAATCACAACCAATATGCTATATATGGGACGAGACAGTTGCAGCACAAGGGGGCCAAGAAATTGCTTCATGTATTTTTTAATACTGGGACAAACTTCCTAATTACGTAGAAGAAATAACTTTTTACAGCGACTATTGTCCTGGACAGAACCGCAATATTTATGTTGCAGTTATGCTACTGATAAATATCAGTAGCTTCCATGTTGAGGGAAGAATGGTCACCATTCCAAATTCCTCGACTTTAGACATACTAAAATGGAACCTGATACTGTTCATGCACTAATAGAAAAGGAAAACACAACACTTAGTATTGAGCTCCCTCGATTCTGGGTAAAACTGATTAGAATGATTGATGGCAAGCCTCCTAATACTGTCATAGAAATGGAGTAGAAAGAGTTTGTCTGCTTCAAAAATAACCAGAAGACGACATTCATTCACAGGATTACAAACACAAAAGGAGAACCCGTATTGTGGCGAAAAATTAAACAGATGAAATAGAGTCCTTTACATCCTGGCCAGATTCTTTACAAGTATGATTTCCAAGAAGAATACTTCAAGATGCTGGACGTGTTACGAAAACAATCTTAAAGGCGATCTGGAATTAATGCTGTGAATCTAAGACCATTGGTTGTTAAACCGATTCCTCTTTCTCAGTCATAGATGGCAGACCTAAAGTCTTTGCACCCATTCATTCGTCCCTAATATCCATTTGCATTACAGTACCTTCCTATCTTCACTAGAAGCAACCTCCGAAAAAGGCGACGAAACTACGTGAGAATAATGCGAATAAGATTTTTTTTTAAACAGCCACTGAATTTACTTGAGGAGAACAATTTGCGTGCTTTTGAGAAAGGTTTTAGAGAACTGGAAGTAAAAATTATGAAAGCGAACGTCATTAGGAAGTTAAAGTGTTTAATTATTTTTGCAACAAATCTTATTTAATATATTTTATCTGTGCCATATGTTTAAATGTAAATTATGAGGGTCTGAAGATGTTTAAAGTGTATTGAACAGAATAGTTAAAAGGGCCAAGGTTATATAAATTTAAAGTTTTTGGGTTGTAAAAGAGTCAATGCCAAATTTCTTTTCCAAATTTGTATCACTTAAAATAGTGGTACATTTGTAAGTAAAGTGTACACTGTACATAATTAAAACTACCTAGAATTACATTTGTATGCTTAATTTGTGTGTTAAGAATAAGCTTCAAATTATTGCTTCAAATTTCGTAGCTTTCTCCTAGTAAAACAAGTTTTCTGACATTGGCCTTTTAGTACCAAGCCACAAATATATACATAGATTATCGCTAGGCCAAGTGGATACACATTATGCACAGTCGAAAGAACTTCGGGTTTTTAATGAAGATAATGCAAGCCAATGATTATACGAAGCCAACTGTAGAGCTTACCTCTATCGATGTACCTTCTCCCACTGCTGGAAAATACATGGAAAACAAGAGTTACTGATGTGGAAAGATCTTCAGCAAAAGCTGCCAAGATCGTCGACATGAAAAAACCTTCTCTATAATTATTTCTACAGATCGAATGTAAGAAATAATTATAAAGAAGGAATTTATAGAACAAGTAAATTGGTTAATTTTATGTATACTTAATATTATGAGTTTAATTTCTTATACAGACCGTTCAGCTTCTATGTAAGACATATCATTTCAGGGTTGTATACAATCGTTTGCGAGAATCTGTTTTAGATCAAATTTATGGGAACCTGTGCAGGAGGACTATCTGAAGTATTATGCCTTACTCGGGTCGATTATTATCGACTGAATAAACGAATGAAATAACGGGCATATTTTTGAGGAATATTTTCGTAACAAGTTGGTTGGCCTGGTCAGTTGGCTTAGAAAGTTTGTATGACCATTTGGTATGGTCAGCTGTAGAAATGTTTTGCGAAGATTTTTTGCGAAGAGGTTAGCTACAAGACTCTTATTAGGATACTTTTTTTTTATATTGTTCACCACTGTTTGTTTTTATAGGTGGGCGGTATGGCAGGAGTCGGTTATTGGCGGCGTGATTCTCGGGAGGAGTCAACCTTGGGTAGAGTTAGTCTTTGGCAGATCTAGACTTGGGTGGAGTTAGTATTGGGTAGAATCAATCTTTAGTGGATTTAGTTTTGGGTAGAGTCATTCTTGGGTGGAGTTAGTTTCCTGTGTGCACATGTGTGGACTCTCTATCTGATGTATAAGTGTATGAAATGTGCATGGACGAACATGAATATTTTTTGAGAGCTTATGATTTAATATATTTATAAATAAATAAAAAATGAACATTTCATTTTTTAGCCTTATATCATAACCTCCCTGTTATAATATGACTTCTTTAAAAAATGTAACAAAGTAATAATTTTTTTATTTACCGAATAAATATGATATAAAGAGCTTTTACATACATTCCTGGAGCTATAAATGATACTTGCAAATTTAATTTCACGAGCCTGTCCCATAAGAGTTCGCAAATTATATTCGCATACCTATACACCTGTACATATTCGCTTGCTGACGAGCCAACATGTGAAAAATGCTGTTTGCTGCATATTATTTAAAAGGAATATAAAAAAAAATTATGTGGGCTTAGGCACATATTATTCAGACCCCGACTGAAAATAAGGAGTCGTTTTAATACAACATTTGTCTTTAATAATATCTTTAAAATGCTAAATACAATGGAATTTAAAAAAGAGCTCTAAAATATTAGTGTTTATAAGCCACAAATGCATTGATTGAAAATAAATATAGCAAAATGTTTAATATATTAAAAAGTATCTGTACTTGTACGAAGGAATGGTAGCCTCTGAATTTGTATGCATAATTGACATCATTTAAGCATCACTCTTCATGTTTACTTGTGTAGCTCAGTGGTATCCGCAGCAGATTTTCAGTTCGCATGTCGCGCTCATGTGTACTGTGGATTTGTGATCAAGTCGTTCTAACTTGAGCTCGTCAAAAGTCCCACATGTTCCGCCCAATGTATCTATCAATATGTCAATAAATTCACTCTTATAAAAGGGCATCTGACTTTTGTAGGAGAGATTGTGAGTTCAAATCCCCATATCTCTGTGAGAAATTGTTTTAAAAATGTTATCAGCTGTTAAATGAATGTACAAATTTTACATAATTTAAATTTTATAAACAGATATTGCATTAAAAATACATTTTCGATACATTGATCTGTATTTTAAAGATGTAGGAATTAAAAAAAATTGATAAATTGTTGTTAAATAAAATAATTTTAATTATTTATGAATGCACCGATTTCTAGATGACTGATCGTTTTACGGTTTTTTTGCCAAAGCTGGCAAGCTNATTGATAAATTGTTGTTAAATAAAACAATTTTAATTATTTATGAATGCACCGATTTCTAGATGACTGATCGTTTTACGGTTTTTTTGCCAAAGCTGGCAAGCTGCCTGGCCCGCGAGAGCAGTGTCGGAATATGTTTTAGAAAGGGAGGAAGGGGGAATTGTGAAAAGGGGCGGACGATGCTTTACATGACGGTAAGGACTCTGGATGGTGGTGGGGTGGAGGGGTGAGAAAGGTAAGGGGGTCTAATGTTTTATGTTCCTCGATTATAAGAAACGTTGTGTGTGGCTTTTATAGATTTTATAATAATTACCAGGAGGGTTGGTTAAGATGGTGTGGTGAATGTGAGGTTAACATTATATGTTCTTGTATTTTTAGAATTAATTTTTCTATTTATGTGATTTTTCACGATTGTTTATGATTGGAGGGTGGGTAGGTAGGGGTAGGGTTAGATGGTTAGGATGGTGGGACGAGTGTGAGGTTAATGTTATATGTTCTTCGATTTTTGAGAATTTTTTTAAAATGTTTGCGATATTTTATAATATTTGCCGGGGATGTGTCATAGGAAGGGGTTTGGTAAGGGGGTTGAGGCCTGTGGGTAGAAAGTGAGACCCCCTAATCCTTCAAATAGCTCGAAAAGTGCTTTTTGGGGGCTCGTTTTTGTAAATGGGGGGCTCGGTGCTTTTTTGAAGGAAAAATGGGATATTTTGAGGGAAAAAGAGAAAATCTAGGGGCAATTCGGGAATCTTTTAGAGGAAAAGGGAAATTGTAATTAGAAGATAGTTATTTATAGGGGAAAAACGTGAAATTCCAAGATGGTGGACGAATCCACAGTCCACAGCCCTTTTTCTCGGAGGAACTAAACCTATGTACTCTCCGACATTCCAACCTCTCATCCAAAGACCATAACCACCTTCCCCCTTGTTCCAAACCCAATTCAAAACATGCCATTCCCTCATCTCACGACCATTAAAATCTTTCCCCTTAACTCCCCCTCAAAAAGCAAAGACCCCCCCCCCCNTATAATATATTCCCACTCCGCTCACAAGTCAGGCCCACCACCCACCCTGTCAAAACAATCGTAAAACGATCAGACATCCAGGAGTCGGTGAATTCATAAATAATTTTAATGATTTTATTTTATTTAAACGGTTTTATTTAATTTAAATGTTTCAATATAATGTTTGAAAAAATGCACAGATTATTAAAAATGCAGTTTAATATATCGGACATGTATTTTAAATGCAAAATATATTTATAATATTTATATAATGTAAAATTTGCTGTCTAACATGACATCTGTTAACAGTTCAATAACGAATTTATCATTTTGGTAGGTGGACTTGAACCCACACCCCATTGGTTATAAGGCATGCATCTGAGCTGTATATGGTAGAGTGTGAGAGATTTAATGTGGTATATTAGCCTTCCAGAAGAACTGGCTGCATTCTTTCATGACAATACTTAAATTTTTTATGTATTAAACCTATTGTTTTATGTGTTCGTATTATATTTTTAATTTCATTTTTTTTAATTGATGCATATATGAACCATGACCAATTTTATTTTCCAGCTATCTTAATACGGAATTATAAATATATTTCTAAAATTCATCGTATTTGGCATTTTAAAAACTTTTTAGAGGCAAGCGATATATCATAGAACTTTTTTTTCCAGTCTGCTCTGAATATTAAATCAGTTTATGTGCCAATACCCGCATTAATTTATTTCTATTTGTTTTAAATAATAATGCACCAAACCACAATTTCGCAAGTTGGGCCATAAGCCAGCGAACATTTATGTGCATAGGTGAATACTATAATTTGCAAACTCCAAGGGAGAGCTTCGTTAAATTCACTTTGCGAGTATCACTTCTATTTCCAGGGATGTATGTATACATGTACAAGCCCTAAAACCGTTTATAGGCACAGTAATAAAATAAATTCTAAAGAAAACATTTTCCATTATAAAATTTTTAATGAAATCAGTTCATAACAGCATGTTAACTATATAGGATTAAAATAAATAATAGAATACTCAAATATTATTGTTTTTGAAATGTATTATAACATATTACTACAAAATCTACACAGTCCACACATGCACACTTAAGAGACTGAATCCACTTAAGACTGCCTCCACCCAAGACTAACTCCACTCAATACTAACGCTACCCAAGACTAAATTCACCCAAGATTAACTCCACCCAAGACTAACTCCACCTAAGACAGACTCCACCCAAGACTGACTTTACCCAACATTGACTCCACTTAAGACTGAGTCCACCCAAGAATTCATCCACCCACTAATGAGTCCAACCACGACTGAGTTCACCCACGACTGAGTCCACCCCCAGCTGAGTACACCTAATACTGAACCTACCCGCAGCTGAGTCCAACGATAAAGTCCACCTACGATTTTCACCATACAAGCACCTTTCACCCCTATCACTATCAAACTAAGCTCCGTAGCATAAACCCACCTACATATGCAAAGTGTTTCTAAGAATCACAGACAAACTCCGGGAGGTGATTCCATACGAAAAATGAATTAGAAAATATACAGGGCACTTTATAGCTAAATGTAATATTAAGGGAGTAATGAGCCCTTGAAAATCTAATTCCAAAACTGTAATTTCCCGAAATATCGTAAAATAAGTGACATTTAATTACAATACTCCAAAAATTGTTTTATGTTATTGGGATACTCAACCAAAAGCAAACGTTTGTTTATACCTTCAACAGTATTGAAAATAACAGGAGTGGCCACTCTCTTATTGAATACAACTTTTGTACCGTCAGGATATTGGAAAGTTTGGTGCTAGCCTATTGTGCAGTATAACTTTTAAGTAACAAAAATGGTCCTCTTGTTTTAAGTACGTAGGACCCACCGTTTTCGTTCAAAACACACATGAAGCTTCGACCCAGCATTACAGTCCCTAGCACGTAGGCCACACTACCTACATGAGTCTATGTTTGGCTGCTGGGTCACTGCACAAACGATGGTGGAAAACATTTTAACACTTACTGTTAACAACATGTACTACACATTTATAAGCCTACAGTACGTAAAAAGTATGGTTTAGCCTAACAACAGCATTTGATCTTTGTCAATGTGCTACACGCCACGATTCTCGAGAAATGGATTTTTAATGTTGGAAACAGATAATGTGTTATGCCTGCGGCATGGGCAACACTCTCCACACAGGACACGGTTAAGAGGTAGCACCAGGGGGCTAATTCCAAGTTTTGTCGGTAACTGCCGACATCGTCTCGAACCTACTGTCTCGCAACTGACGAATATAATCGGCCGCTTGAAGACAGTATTCAGAGCTCTTCGTCGTTTAGGACGGAGGTACATTCGGGCATCTTCGGCTTACCAACTTTCCCCACTCCAAGCTATATGAGCGTTAGTGTGTCTGCGCACGGCCGACAATGTACAAACGAAATATCACTAGAATTACACGTTTTAAAATTGCACAAATCTGTTGAAAAAGCATTACTTAAAGACACTAAAAGTAAGCCATATATTGTTTAGCTCATGAAAAATAATATATAATTAATAATACATTTTATCCTTCAATTTTAAAATTAATATTCCAAACTGTAAGCTATTAGGGGATAAAATACAAATGCACACAGCTTATAAGCTTGCCCTTTTAAAAAATGTTGTTATCACATAATTCTATTTCACATATTTAAAGAACACAAAATTAAGCGGTGGGGAGTTTAGATCTCAAAACTTGGAAGCGTTTACATTGCGAAGTACGTAGCTTAGCCACTCGCCCAGCGAACCCACACTATGTAAGGAAAGAATAAATGTTTATCTATACGGGTGTGCTAAAACAATAATAGTTCATTGGATAAATATTTACAATTGAGTATTCATTCATTTGCGCACTCTTAATAGCATCCCACACGTAAAATAGTTTGTATTATGTTGTGCACAGTTTTTAAGAGGGACGGACGTGTGTGATGCAAGTTTGTAAAAGTTATACCCAATATTTTCATGCTTATTCGTATCGTAAATATGTGTCTAAGAAAATTAAACTCCATACAAAACAAACACGTGCTACGCTGACTTTATTCTACACAATATTTATTTCCGTATCGTTGAAATACACGGCCACATTTAATACCGACGCCTGACATATTGGTTTAACTACGAAATTCTAGCCTGCCGACTGCTTGTGAGCAGTTGAAACATCCCGACTCCACTCGTGACGTCACTAGACCTTAGTTTCAAGAATTCCGAGCAGTGGTCTGGAGCCGATAATTGTAAAGACTTTTTTTGTTGGAAGGAGAGACTTAGAATAAATAATCTCCCAGAAGCACATGTGAATGACGATATACTTCCACTGAACAGATATCGTTACCTGTCCATACGGCATGCAGTCACTTGTGTGCTTCGTATGTGCGTAAGTACGTTTCATACTGCTACATGTTTAGTCATGGATGCGGTACACATGGGCAGAATTGACGGACATGCTGTAAGTGTATGGGCGATGTGAAAGTAATGTATGAGCTGCCCAGCGTCTGTACGCGGAACGATATCCAGGCAGGCATGTACCACACCACACCACATTTGAGCCAATTACGAGATTACTGCGGGAAAAGGGAATCTTGCAGGTAAGGATAGGGTATTGCGTGTTGTAATGGACGTGTTGCATGTTGTACGCACGCTTAAGGGTGCTGGACAGAACATAATTAGTAATACATAATTTATTTGTACCATACATTGCTCAATGTTTAGACAGTAAAAAAATTGTCAT
The DNA here is from genome assembly GCA_002778355.1 of Clitarchus hookeri. NCBI lineage: Eukaryota > Metazoa > Arthropoda > Insecta > Phasmatodea > Phasmatidae > Clitarchus > Clitarchus hookeri. The sequence continues at coordinate 1,891,517 of NQII01000040.1, forward strand.
TTTCTGGAAGTAAAGAATTATTAGATTTCATAGTTGCCATAGTTGACGTGTAAGCTACTGTCAAAGACGCAGTGTTATTGTATCGTACAAATATTATCGCAGCAAAGAAATAATTAACAGCGAAAGTAAAATCACTGAGCTACTTCAGGAAACCTTTGTGGTTACATAGGGGAGAGTATGTGTAGTTTGTAAACATTGCTGTTTAAGATTCAGACAATTAAAAAATACAACAAATTTTGTCAATGTGATTAAAAAGGTTTCTTGAAGTAGTTCAGTGTGTTTTTTTCACTATAATTTATGTCGTTACTGTAATTACTATAATTTGTACTGGTAGTTGGAACACAAAACAGTAACATGCAACTTTGACATCTAATTACAAGTAATCTAAGACATCTTAACATGCCTTATTTGAGGGAAATGACAATTCATCTAATGTCTAAATGTTGAGCAGTGATTTGTACAAATAAAGAATTACTATTTTTTTCTGACGAGTCCCCGTATACCACTATGTATGTGCCACAGTTACGGAAACCAGATTGGGGCCGTCCGTGCACACGGCGCACGGTACGTTGGAGGAGGAGGTGCTGGAACGTGTTGAGGAGCTGCCGTCTACAATTACAAATGAGGTGGCACGAGAACTGGCCAGCGACCACAGCAGTGTGTGGAGGTCTTGAATGAACAACTGCTACAAGCATTTCACTACCGGAAAATAGAGGCATTACATGCAGACGATTATCACCATCAGACCCAATTAGCGCTATGGTATTTGGAACAGAGTAACAGTATTCCTGGGTTTGCATCAAATATCCTGTACAAAGATGAAGCGCTTTTCACGCATGACGGAATGTGCAATCTACCTAATATGCATGTGTGGTCCGATGGCAATCCGCATGCCCTCGACACGTCTGGTTAACAGGTACGATTTTCTGTGAATATGTGGTGCTGTCTAGTAGGCGATATGTTTCTTAGACCACACTTCTTACCACAATGGAAAACCAGAGACACTTAAGTGGCATTTCTGCAGGAAACATTATCTGAATTGCTGGAAGATGTCCCGCTTGGAATTCGCCGACGCATGTGGCTACAACATGACGGTACGCCAGTACACTTCGCAATGAGTGTGCGCAAGTACTTGAATACACAGATATGTGGTCACTGAATTGGCCGCGGATGTCCTGTGTCATGTCCTGCAAGATCCCCGGATCTGATGTCACTGGATTTTTTCGTGTGGGTCTACATTGAATCGCGTGTGTATGCGACACCTATGTAATAACAAGAGGATCTCATTGAGAGAATAATCAGTGCTGCTGACCACATTCGAGCGATAAACCGTATATTCAGAAGATACGATACCTGTATTGAAGCTGGTGGTATAACGTTCAAACAGTTCCTGTGATCTTGCAATTCTTGTGTCGTATGGTACTTTCGAAGTCCTGGTCACTTGTGTCCCTCCAGTGCTACCTCTGCACCACTTCCCACTTCATGCGTGGTGAGTGTTGCCTATGTCGCAGGCATAACACATTATCTGTTTCCAACATTAAACAACCATTTCTCGAGAACCCTGGTGTGTAGCATATTGACAAAGGTTGACTGTTGTTATGTTAAACCTACTACTAATGTACTTTAGGCTTAAACATGTGAAGTACATGTTGTTAACAGTAAGTGTTCAAATGTTTTCCACCATCGTTTGTGCAGTGACCCAGCAGCCAACCATAGACTCGTGTAGGTAGTGTGGCCTACGTGCTAGGGACTGTAATGCTGGGTCGAAGCTTCATGTGTGTTTTGAACGAAAACGGTGGGTCCTGCGCACTTGAAACAAGAGGACCATTTTTGTTACTTAAAAATGATACTGCACAATTGGCTATCACCAAACTTTCCAATATCCCGACGGTACAAAAGTTGTATTCAATAAGAGAGTGGCCACTCCTGTTATTTTCAATACTGTTGAAGGTATAAACAAACGTTTGCTCTAGGTTGAGTATCCCGATAACATAAAACAGTGTTTGGAGTATTGTAATAAAATGTCACTTATTTTACAATATTTCGGGAAATTACAGTTTTGGAATTAGATTTTCAAGGACTCATTACACCCTTAATATTGAATTTTGGTAGAAAGTGTCCTATATATTTTCTACTAAATTTTTCATATGAAATCACCTCCCGGAGTTTGTCGGTGTTTTTTATAAACACGTATATCTACAAGGTAAAGTAAATAGTACAAGAATAGCCCATCAGATTAAAGATGGCCCTGTTTAAAGTCATGTTTTAACCTCCTTCTCAACAAACCATATTCGGCCGTTATTCAAATAGTAATATATTGCGTTCCTTGGCTCTTGTCAGGAAAGCGCAGGCATTAACAAACATACTACAGGTGTTTGAATTTTTTTATGAAAAGAATTTAAAAAAAATTAGAGGTTTTATGTAAAAACTTTATAAATTAAAATAATTTTGTAATGACCCAAAAAAATTTTTTGTACTAACTGTAAATTCTGTAATCGCTATTTATGCAAAAATAAAATTTACTATTTCACTTACGACTGCTACACCACCTGCGAAATGTTAAGTCACCACCACCATCGACCATAAAAAAAAAAATACATATTTTTACTTACCATCAACAGTAAAATATTTGTAGCCTCCACCGGCCAAAAAAAAGATTTATAAGCTGTTACGAGTTTACCACTAGCAGTGAACAATATATAAGCACGACTGCCAGGATGAAAAATAACAATTCCAAGACAATTATTACAGAAAACATAAATAAAACACACCCATGAACTCTCGGAGGGGCTCAACTCCAGATCTGAGATGATGCGAAGTTACTATCGCAGGTAATACATTCGTCTTTAACAAAAAAATATATATTTGAGGGTGACAACATTTTTAGTCACTCGCTCCGAGCTGCGTACCGCTGCCTACCTTGGCTACACTCCTCCCGCCGCCAAGGCATCAGTTCAACGCAAGCTGATGATTCACACACCCACACATACACGTGCACGCGCGCTCGAGGGTAGATGTCACATCATCTTCGTTCCTTATAACCCATATGAAAAAAATTACATAATTTTTTCCCCTGAGATGCAAGTTTCCAGACATACTTATAGAAATATTCCGGAGCATAAAGCGCCATAATTATCCGAACGAATAATGCACGCAATTTTTTACAATTATTGGAGGCTTCTTTTGTAATATTTCCCAGCGAACAAAGGCATTCATTGTGATCGTTATTTTTTTCTTCCCATCCATAAAATTATAATTTATAGCCTGCACAATGCCTATAAAAGTTTTGAAAAATATATTACAAATTTTGCGAGAGGAACAATTCGAACACGAATTAAATACATATGTGTGTCTGAGTCCAGTATAAGAGGATGACAAAGGACAGAAATTCGTCATGTTTTCTCGCATCACATCGAAGCCGGCGTCTTCAGATTCATGTGTAAACCTGATCTGTCCTCTACTCAGGAATAAAACCGAAATTCTCAGCTTGTAAACATACATTTATATTGGAAATTTATCTAGAAAAAAAATACCTGCACTTCTAAATACACAGAAAAGTAGTTATGTCTATCACAATTCGTATCACGAGTTCCGTGCATTTTTTTTAGGCATTCTGAGCAATGCTTTCACATTCCACTCGTCTACATACCAGCCTGTAAACACGTGAATGTTCCATATTGAATTGCTGCAGTGCATATTCGCACGCTATTAAAGCCTTTTCATGCGTCGTTAATAAGAAGAATGCTGTTTCTTCCTGTAATGTGTACACTGAACGATATCCCAATAGATGTAAATTATTAAAAAAAATATTTGCGAACCACTTTAACTAATTACAGAAGACTGTAACATAAACAAAAAAGTGACCGGAAAAGAGTTTGAAAATAATGTTCTAGCTGCTGTTGCTGTAAATCCGCAAGTTAGCTCACATACAATAGCAAGCTGGAGTAGAAGGAGTCAGGCAAGTGCACTACGCATTCTGCACCGTCATAAGTTCCAGCTGTATCATATATGTATATCTCCATCAAGACCTACATGGAAACGAATTTGAGAATAGTGTTAAATTTGTACATGGGCATTAAGACATGATACACCAGATTTGTCATGTGTCTTGTTTAGTGATGAAGCAACATTTACAAATCATGACCAAATCAACCTCAGAAACATGAACTATTGGTCATTAAATAAACCCCACTGGATTCGTCAAATGGAGCATCAGTTTCCATGGAGTGTAAATATGCGGTATAGTGAACTATAATATCATAAGTCCTTTCTTCGTATAAGGAACAATAAATTCCCAAAAGTGTGTCAACCTCCTAACAGACGAACTTCCACAAATGTTAGATGACCGTTTACTGCAGACTAGGAGGATCCTGTGGTATCAGCATGATGAATACCCAGCGTATAGTGCAAAATGTACTACAGCTTGTCTTCGCCGTTGTTTAAAAATCGTTGGATTGGACGAATGAGACCTGTACATTGGCTTGCCCGTTCAGCAGACCTGACCCCTATAGATATTTTTCTGTGAGGAACGCTAAAAGACACTGTCTGAAATGACATACCGACTATACCAGAAGGTATGAAACAATGTATTAGAGCTGCCTGTTCTTAAATTTCTTCTGAAATGCTACAACATGTGCAGCAATCTTTACGTGGCAGACTGGAAGTTTGTATTGTAGCGGGTGGTCTTCATTTAGATCGAAACCTGTGAAGGACAGCTTTATCTTTCTTCTTTTGGCTTCACAGAGTTAGTTTATTCACTTTTGTATTTCCAGAGAGAGTGCTGATACATATTGCAGTTAAATGGAGCAGACAACTATAGGTATTTAACATTGTAAAATTATGAGAGCATGTAAACTACTTGCAATAGAATCCTGCAAAAAAACACCAATGACATTCTAATTCCCTCTAGTTTTATTTTCTTGATGCATTTGTAGCATTTTGAAAAAATGTAACGTTGTTTAAGAAATACACATTGTAATAAGTATTAAAATCTGTGCCTGGGCTGCAATTGTTAGCTCTTGTCTAAACATAATTTCTGTGAAACCAGTGAATTTAATGGCACCTTCCATTTCAGAAATATTTGCGGTGTAAATTTTAGGTGATTCACCCGTTATAATATAATATACAGCACTTCCTTACCTTTATCAGTATAACCTTCTCATTCATGACATACATGAAATATTAATTTTATTCATGTGAAAAACAAGACAATGTTGTAAATCAGTACGAATAGGTTTTCGTTTATATGCATTAAACATTATGTTTAATGTGGCTTTATATATACATTAAACATATTCGTTTAACATTTAATACACATAGTTTTTAATAAATATTGACACTGAAATCATATGGATATTTGACGGACACGTAATACAGTGTTTCATAGACTTTAATTGGAGTTTTCTTCTAGTACAAGTAACACATAAAATATGCATACAACGGATGTGAGATCATTTACGTAGGTGTAAAATTAACATCTAACTATTGTGTGTGCGTATAAAATTCATTATTTGTTATTTGGATCATTTCTGTGAAATCCATCCATCACCACAAAATATACACTGGCCATTCTCATTATCTTGGCGGCTAACTACCTGTCTCAAAACAGATGCTATGTTATTAACCGCTAGCTTTCTTCTTGTATATCCCCATCACTTGTCGATAGTTTGCATGGCAAATATATCATACCAACATATTTATAGTGTTAAATAGCCTTGTGTGTAAAAAGATACTGAACAGAATTAATTACAGATTGACTGGTTTACTGAAAAGCTAAAAATAATTTATCGTAATCGGCCCAGAATCGTATTTGTGATGTCGGCGATTGGTTCGTTGTGAGTAATAAGTCCGACATAATTAGTGTGATTTACATTTAATACACTGAGCCATTGTCTTTATTCGAAAAAACGATACAGGACAAGAATAATTTAGAGATTGGCTAGCTTACTGACAACAAAATGTTACTGTATCGTAATCTGCCCAGAATCTTCTTTAAGATTTCGGCGATTAGTTGGCTGTGAGTAATCAGGCCTACATATTTAGAGTGATTTCCATTTGTTATCATATATCATACACTAGGTCATTGTCTTTTCCTAAAGTTAAACAATGTGTCTCAAAAAAATACATGCCACTGAGAGATAACTTTCTTCTTGTATATTGCCAAAACTTGAGAATAGTACGTACGGCAGGAAGACATCGCACAATTATATATCCAGTGATAAAGATATTTGTCTTTAAAACTGTAGGGGAGACTGGGCACGGTTGTGCCATTTTGCATTTGATCGGCCATAGTTTTGTATGTATACCAGTTAGCTAAACGAAAAGTGATTTTTCGTATAATTTCTACATAACCCTACATATAATTAATTAAATCTTTATCCCTAAACATAATGGTTTGCACACAGGAGCAAGTTAAAAAAAAAATGTCACAACCGACCATACCCCAGGGGCCGTTGTGACAGTGCTTGGGGTCGAAAGTGACAGGTTTAATAATACTCTGAAATCACTTTTATTGCAACACTCCAGCATTAATATTACATAACATTCTTTTGAAAAGAAAAGGAATAAAAAAGGTATGTTTGGGAACACTTCAATCACTTATAACTAATAAGGCACTATAGCATTTATATACATAATAGGTAATTATTAAAACCAGTCTTCACGTTACAATGAGTCTCAAAATTTTTGTTTTACCTAGAAAATAGCATAACTGTGCATAATCAACATATAAAATAAATGTTAATTAACATCATAAATATTAAAATTATCTTTCTAGATAGAAACTAGCTTTACAGGAACTCTTTAAGATTAAAAATAAAACATTAATAAACGTAACCTCAAAATCTTTGAAATAAAAACACGGCAATGTGTTCTTCAACAAAAAAAATAAACATCTTTGTTTCAACATCTGAACAAGGACATTCGATTAATTTGAAACATTTCTGCTGCTTTTCACAGAGATACACCTCGTTTTGTTTCAATATATGCATTTTCGTATTGAGTAATGTCTTGCCTCCCCCTTTCGGTCTTCCGCGAGCGTTGTCTGGGTATCTAAAACAATAAAACACAACTTTTACTTATGTCACAACCATACCCACAAAAAATGTCACAACCATACCCAACGCACTTTTTTTCATAAAAACAAACACCATGCCAAAATGAAATAATCTACAAACAAAGTAATCGCTGCTTTTTATTTACTAATGTATATGTTATATAGATAAATAACACTTAATAATCAATTTGTATACATGTAACAACAATTATCAAAAGAAATCGAACAAAAATACTTACTTTTGACTGTCAAAAACAAATACGGGTCTCTCCTAGCGTACGCAGCGCGCAGCGGCTGACGCAATACTGTGACACGGGTTCAGACATGCAAACCCCTCCCTTCACCGTAACCACAACTCGCTTATCCGTATACTTTGGCTAATATTTTGACTGTCACTTTCGTACCCTGGCACAACCGTACCCAGTCTCCCCTACCGGGCCAGAATGTATTAGAGGCTTGCTACCTTACTAACAAGGCAAATATAGGGCCTACTGTGTCAGAATCGGCCCAGTATCTTCTTTAATATGTCGGCGATTGGTTTGCCATGTGTTATCAGGCCTACATATCTCGTGTGATAGATATCTGTTATATATAATAAAATTGCCGTTTTCTTTAAATTAATGTCTGCAATGTGTCTTAAGAAAGATATCAGTCTGCTGACATATAAGATGTTTTCTGGTATATTCCCTAGGCTTGCTGATAGAAAGTACTGCAAGAAGACATCGCACAAATGTGTTTCCAAGGATAAAGAGTTTTTAAAACAATGCGGGGCCAGACTATATAAAAGTTTGGCTAGCTTACGTACAAGGCAAAGATTCTGTGTCGGAATCGGCCCAGAATCTTCTTTATAATTTCGGCGATTGGTTGGCTGTTAGTTATCAGGCCGACATAATTAGTGTGGTGTCCATCTATTGTCATATATAATACACTGGGCCATTGTCTTTATCCTAACGCCTAACATTCTGTCACAAAAAAAATATAACTTGACGTTGACAGCTTGCTATCTTCCTGCATAAACACGACAGTTGCTGACAGTGATTGTATCGGGCCGATAAGCTGCCGACTCTTTGCTGCCATATTTTGTTTGCTGGGCTGGGTTTTATAGGGCGAACTAATAAACTGGGGAGTATTTTGACGAAGGAATGTTTTGCAGAATAAATATTTTGAGAAATGCTTTGAGGCATATTTTTAAGACAATTTAGGCATGGTTTTGAGGCATTTTGGGCGTTTTTTTATTAATACTTTTAAGATAGGGTGTGAAGAATGCCTGATCCATCGGCCTTGTCAGTTGGTCAGTATGGTACAGAATTTTAATGAAGACATTAATTATAAATGCACAGACAGTGGACTGCATACAGAACATTTATGTAGTTACCAAGTACAAATTGGGAGTCAATTGATGAATGAATGATTTATCTACATGTATGGATAAGGGAAAGTGGACAAACCGACTGATTGACTATGAGTCGATGATTGATTGAAATATTGAAATAAAGAGTGAAAGACTGACTGAAAATATTGAAATACTGATTGAAACTTTGGGAAATCGATCGAATTATTGATGAAAATTTTAATGTTATAGTGGAGTGATGGCTAATAATAACACTATCGCCCAAGTTAGCCTTGTGCATTACAAGTTTAAATAGCCTAACCATAATGGTTGCGAATGAAAATGGCATCATCGACAACATAGGCTGCCAGCTGGTCAGCAATTGTACCACCAAAGACGAAGTTGGGATGTTGATTCCAAGCACCCCAATGAATGAACACTTCATCCTGATCTCTTGAAATTATATAAATTATTTTTATACTTTGGTAGCGACATGCATGTGTAATTACAAGCTCCTCACATAATATCCTGAAAAATTTGATGGAAGAATCGAACATGAAAAAGATAACCTACCAGACGAAATGGTAGAATCGCCCGGGAAGATAGGATTATGTCACCTTTCCCGTCATACGAAGAACTGTGATGGGGTGCAACTTTGGCCACATAAATTTTCTGCATAGGTCATGACCAACAGCCAATCACATGCGAGCGATGTGACATAATCATTAAATAACTAACACAGTCTAGTGGTAGTGGCAAATGTCGAGCCGTTGTGGATAAATGGCGGGTGAGATGGTGAGAGATGTGGGGAGCAGGTTTTATGCAAGTCAATGATTTGTTGGAGGGGGTAGTAGGCTAGGTGATCGAGTAGATAGGTAATGCATTTAAGGGATGGGGGAAGGGTGAATGGGAGCCGACTAAATAACAAATGAAAAACAATAGTTGTTGTCAACCGTCTGATTGTCGTCGTGCTGAGAGACTCCATGCTCCGCCACCTTTGTTTCGATCCCCGAACCTCCTGCATGAAGTCTTTAAATAATATATTCTTTAATCCCAAATTTTCCATATTTTTTCTAATTTTTAATATATAACTTATATGATACCTTGTTTAATATTTTTCGAATGTTCCTTGACTTTCTTAACGACTTTTCTCGATTTTTTCCGGGTTTCAGTTTGCCTGGGTTTAAGGTAGATCATGGAAATTCTAGATATGGATTTGTGTTAAGATATTTTTCCCATTTTTTACACTCTTTTCACAAATTTTTGTAATTTTTGTTGATTTTTAGGTTAGAGGTGACCTGTCATCAAGGTCAAGTAAATCTAATATGGTAGTCATTATCAATAATGTTATTTTTCGCTTATTTTTTACAATTTTCCCCGAATTTTGAGATTTTACCAGAATTTTGAGATTTTACCAGAATTTTTGCGATTTTCCTCTTATTTTCGATTTTAAGAGAAGAAGAAAGTGGAAGTTCAGTACAATGGTGTGAAGCGTTGGAGCTTGGAGCAGTTCATACACTTTTATTCTGGTTGGCTGGTGGCCATCTTGTTTGCTATGTTTTATGTTGTTGTCCCTTATCTTGAGGCTGTGTAACCTTTAAACTTAAATCCCAAAATCAATCCTAAAATATGAAAAATTAATAACAAAATTGTAAACAATTCCAAAACACATCAAAATGTATTAAAAACTTAAAAAAAATAAAATTATTAAATAAAATTTATTAATAAAACTTACATTTCCTGAGGTTTCCAAGCACCGTATACAGCAGACGACTGACCCCCCCCTTTTTTTTCTAATCAATCACTTTGTCTTAACTATCCCCTCACCAACACCCCCTCCTGTCGCGAAGACTCATACCCCCTATCCAACTCGAGCCCCACTAAAATATTATCGATTGCTCATGTTCGTTCAACCCCCTCTACCCCCTTACCGCCTCTCCACCACCCATCCGTCCATTCTGTCGTTTGCAGCCATCTTGTTTTTTTCGTTTGTCATTTGTTTACATTTTCAACACCTAGGTGGTGCAAGTGTATTAATTACCGATTTACCCACCAGGCAGTGCTAATTTCTCGATTTAGCCACCAGGCGAGTTTATGGCCCCAGCCATCTTGTTTTTTTATTGTCATGTGTTTACAAATGGCTAGAGGCCGCCATATTGGATTTCATATGTTTATTTTTACATCACGTAGGCGACACTAGTGTATTAATTATCGATTTAGCCACCAGGCGAGCTTCCGATTTAGCCACTGTTTGGCAGCCATATTTGTTTATGTTTTTAGAGTATAGGTGGTGTTGTTGACAACCTCTATATTTGATTATATTTCTAACACCTAGGTGGTGCTAATTTCTCGATTTCGCTGCCTGCTATCGACCTATACTGAATGGCATCAAGAACCATACCCGCAAAGTGCGTAAATTGTAAAATTTAATTTTTGTTTTGTTCAACATAAGTACTTTTTTATTTTAAAATATTTTTATATATGAAAGCAGGTGGATTTTATTGTATGTGTGATAAAAGAAACATAAATCACAATACAGTATTTCAAAATTTGTACTCAGTAATGTACAACATCAGAAAACGCAAATGAAAAAATGCATATACACAGGTATATCAATTGAAAACTTCAGTATTCACCCATCGATGACCGCATCGCTAACCCAGGAAGAAGTGGGCTGGGAAACGAACCACTTGATGTACGATAAGGTGTGATACTTCAAATCGAACCATAGCCATCCTCCTTCACACAATTGCATAAATAAATTTTTATCAAAAACAGACTCTCATTATCGATTGTATACACCACTGAATCAATGACTAACTCAGAGAAGCAGAAGAGACTATATAGGAAACTAAACACGCATTACTATGTATAAATAAATTTCATTTATTTACATATTATATGCATTCTATTTTGATAATTATTTCGTACATTCGATCTTTACATTACTCAGATGTTTGCAGATCATGGAGAGTAGCCAACAGTCTCATTTGATATAACCCCGATCTTACAGTTCATCAATGATTGAAGATATGTGTGTTGTATCTTACAGTTCACTCGATGTGTTGTCTTAAATAAACACATCAAGGGCGACAAATGTATTGTTCTTTCGCCCACTGAGAAACAGCATGTGTTTACTCTGTTACCTACTTTCTGGTAAAACACTACATAAATAGTTTGCATATGACAAGGGAGCTCACATGATGGAACGTTACGAAAATGGCCACATGCAGTTTATGCAAGGCAATACACTGAAGGAACACACCAAGATCTACAAGGGTTAGTCTACTGAGTGCCATCAAGGAATGAAATACCTCTTGCTGCATCGATGGGTACTGATTCTACAGACGATTATGATGAGACAGTTAATGCAAATGATTGAAGGAGAGACATACAATGTGAAGTAGAGTCGGTTTGTGAGGAATGTACACTTGCAATACTTTCATGGGAAATCGATGAACTGCGTAATAAACTATCGTCGGCTCTAAATACTAATGATGATCATGCGACTCTTACAAATAAAAGTAAACTTGATATTGAGGACGAAATACGATGTGAAGACGATCCTGAATACATCATTGTTGATAATGACCATGGCAACAGTGATGAGAAGGATGATGATTCTCTCAATGTTCCCAAACATTTCTCCAACGAGTTTCCTGAGACAAAAAAACGTGAAGATGGCAGAATAGATCAATAATGCTAGTTACATATTCCCTAAAGATCCGAATTAACTTGTTTATAGACTCATGCATTTGACTGGCCTCCAAAAGGCGGAGACCTATCACGCATTGTTGAGATATCTTCAATCATTGACGAACTGTAATATCAGAGTTATATCAAATGAGACTATTGGCTCCTCTCCATGATCTGCAAACATCTGAGAAATGTAAAGATCGAATATACGAAATATTTGGACGGATAGAATGTATATAATAAGTAAATAAATTAAATGCATGTATACATACTAATGTGTGTTTAATTTCCACTTAACACAATGAGAGTGGATTTGCTGTAGTAAGTCGTAGCTCCCCATCCCATAATGCCTGCTGTAGGGGAAGTAGGCTGCTCGAAAGCGACGTTGCGTTTGCTGTGTTCACTGGCGGCCCTCCACACCCAGGTGCACTGATCATCAGCTGCTATAACGAAAAGGCACTCATCATTAAACACTACTCACCACCAGTCTGAGGCATTCCACATTGCTCTGGCCTGGCCCTACTGCAAACAGAGCCATTAATGTGGCACTTTTAATAGTAGGTTGAGCAATGGACTCTGGGATCGCATATTCGCCTTCGCAAGACATTGGGAAATGGTTCGTGGGCATGCAGGATCCCCAACACTGGCAAGTATTGTCGGCCGGGTCTCAGTGGGATCCCACCATGCCTTGCGAACGATCTGTCGATCCTCTCGACTGGCATTCAACCTCATCTTTATTGAGCCTGTATTCCATTCCTGAGTGCTTTCATGTATCCACTAAATTCAATAGCTTTGGAAAGTATCGTCCGATCAATCCACATGTTAGGTTATAAGGCAATAATTCCACTCCGTGTTTTCAGCCCGATAGAAAGTCCTCTTTCGAAGTCCATTAGTTGCATAAGCGATGTGTTTGACAACATCCTGGCATTATTCTTCAGTCGGTATGCTTGCTTGGTATTGTCTGATGTTTCTTACATTAATGTTGTTTGCAATACATGCCAGTCTCTACGACCACTGGTCGATTTTGCAGTAACATTTCCCAGTTTGCTGTCACGTGCAATTCCACCAACATAGGCTCATATGAAACCAGCTCGTACTCTCGTTATTTACATGGTTTCGTGGTTGTCGAATGGTTTCTTCATGGTGTGGGATTTTCATTGTCTGCAATGTACACTGAAGAGCCAAAAAATCTGGTACACCTGCCTAATATCGTGTAGGGCCCCCGCGAGCATGCAAAAGTGCCGCAAGACGACGTGGCATGGACTCGACTAATGTCCGAAGGTATCCAGGAGGCATTTCACACCATGAATCCTGCAGGGCAGTCCACAAATCCATAGAAGTGCGAGGCAGTGAAGGTCTCTTCTGAACAGCACGTTGCAAGGCATCTCAGATGTGCTCAATAATGTTCATGGTTCATGTCTGGTGGTTTAGGTGTCCAACGGAAGTGTCTAAAGTCAGAAGAGTGTTCCTGGAGCCACTCGGTAGCAACTCTTGAGGTGTGGGGTGTCGCATTGTCCTGCTGGAATTGTCCACGTCCGTCGGAATGCAAAACGGACATGAATGGGTGCAGGTGATCGGACAGGATGCTTACGTATCTGTCACCTGTCAGAAACGAATCTAGACATATCAGGGGTCACATTTCACGCCAACTGCACACGCCCCATACCATGACAGAGCCTCCACCAGCTTGAACAGTCCCCTGTTGACATGTAGGGTCCATGGATTCATGAGGATGTCTCCATACCCGTACACGTCCATCCGCCCGATACAATTGGAAACGAGAATCGTCAGACCAGGCAACGTGTTTCCAGTCATCAACAGTCCAATAGCCGTGTTGGTGGGCCCAGGCGAGGCGTAAATCTTTGTGTCGTGCAGTCAACAACGGTACACGAGTGGGCCTTCGGCTCCGAAAGCCCATATCAATGAAGGTCCGTTGAATAGTTCGCACACTGGCACTTGTTGATGCCCCAGAATTGAAATCTGCGCCAATTTGAGAAAGGGTTGCACGTCTGTCACATTTAATGATTCTCGTCAGTCGTCGTTTGTCTCGTTCGTTTACGATCTTTTTCCGGCCGCAGTGATGTCGAAGATTTGATGTTTTACAGGATTCCTGATATTCACGGTACACTCGTGAAATGGTCGTACGCGATAATCCAAATTGTATCGCTACCTTGGAGATGCGTAGTCCCACCTCTCGTGCGCCGACTATAACACCACGTTCAAACTCACTTAAATCTTGATAACCTGCCATTGTAGCAGCAGTAACCGATCTAGCAACTTTGCCAGACGCTTGTTGTCTTATATAGGCGCTGCCGACCGCATCGCGTTACTCTGATTGGTTCCATACCTCTGTTATTTGCATACGCACGCCTATACCAGTTTGTTTGGCTCTCCAGTGTATATCAGAATCTTACTTTCAAAATGCTGAGATGGTAAAAAATGATTACATTTGTATGTAAAATCAGTTCAAAATTTACATTTCTTTGACCAAACTTTGTATGCTTTCAGTACTCATGCAAGAAAAAAATATGCATATTTCAAATCTATAACACAAGTATTCTGTAAAACTATATATATGCTGTTCACGGTAAAGTGAGCACTTTTGAAGCTCTAGTTACTCTTTCCTTTCTGCCATTTTTTATCCTTTAACCACTTTTTAAATAATATATTGCCATGTAAATAATAAACATAGTGTGTTTATTCCACTTCACTCGGAAGTTAAAATCTAAAGCTAAAATAAAATATATTTTTAGACTTTTATTTTTAAGAGATGGCATTGATAAGAGCTAACTTGGTAATATTATTTTTTACAATATTTCTATGGAACTACTGAACAGTGTATCACTTAATTTGGCATGCAGTTAGGGTTGTGATAGGCCTAGACCACCAAAATGTATATATTGTCACGCGCGGCTAAATTAAAACACAAATTAAATTCATCAAGACTGGAAATTTTGCCAATCAGGCCAGATACATAGCATCTCTACTAATAGCAGCGTAGCGGGATAAAAATAATTCAGTCGTTCAGCTTGGCACCTCCAACTTATGTCACAGGGCAAACATAACACAATGGGGCTAAATAAAATAAACTCAATAAAGTAGATCAATTTGCTCGAACATCTAAATGAAAACTCCTTGGAATTGCTTCCTCTCTGATCACAAGGTACAGGGATAAAACCAGCTCATCCTCTACAGGAGGCTTTAAAAATTGGGTACTGCACATTCATGCCTTCGGTTCATTCAGTAATTTCAGTTCATTCTCAAATACAATTCCATTCGTTTTTCAATTCCAAATTTCCAGGTTCCCTCTACTTATAATCTAGTAGCTCGGGTCCCGACAACAGGTCCGCGCACAACTCGCGATCGGACAACGATGTTAAATCTTAAAACACATTTCCACTCAGTCCCGCGGTCAAGTGTGAACTCTACTACAAATTAAAACAGCCCTCAGGCGAGGCCAAGGATCCGCCTGAAACACGAGCTCGCAGCACAAACGTCCACTATGCTTCGCGGGCGTACATGAATTCCCCAACCCTTGAACATCGCGCGCTCTCGCATGGCAGCTGACACAGCGAGACCCGGTCGTTCACCCAGAGGCGGGACCTGCCTCTCGTCTACCCGTTTCGCAACAGCGGTTTCCTTTAGCTGACGAAAATTGCCCAATTCACAAACGAAGTGCACCGAACCCCAGAACGACGATACACTTTCGTGAACATTTCATCACAAACCTACGACGTCGACCTCTTATTGCAAAACATCCGGGCCTCGCGGCCTTACAGTAGTGCAAGTGTAAAATTTAACACACAGTACTGGCACAAATACAAAAACAAAATTTTATGTATACGACATTTCTCTCACTGGGCCTGTGTCCTCAAAAGCAATCCTGAAGACCATCAAATGTTTATGTGTTAATTTAAAAAGTGTGTCATATATGTAACATAATCATTTAGGGCGCCTGGGCATTTGTTCAAAACAATTGAAAAACTACTCGGACACTGACTGCACAATCCTTGACACCCAGGCTTACTGTGGTTCACAAACGTACATAAATGAGATAAAAATTTTGAGAACTGTACAAAAAAATGTTTTTAACTGCTTTTTTCTGTGAATAAGATCAAATTACTTATTCATTACAACAAAACAAACAGTGTTGAACAGGTCGCGGTACGACTTCTTTGCAGAAGTGGCTCCGGAGAAACGCTGGTCTCTGGCAGGCCTCGCAATAACAGCCGACGACAACAGAAGCTCCGTCGTCAGATGTGGTAAAAACATTCAGGCATTGGTTCCAGGGCTCAGACACTCTCTCCAAGCACACTCCTCCTTGAAGCTGCACAGCCACCTCTGAGAACCAGGTAAACTCTCTATAACAAAGAATTGCCAGCCTGAAACACTGAGAATAATTATAAGGCCTTCACACCAGGTCACGCAACAAAGTCGCCACTTCTGTATGCCATTTTAAAACAACTTTCACCTGACACGAGAAAACAAAAAAGCCTAAATTGCAGAAGCAAATGCATAAAAAAACACACAGTTTAGTAAAAGACTTTAAATTTTACCACGCCCATCTAGACACAACAAACAGGAAAAACAGGTGGAGCTTAAACAGGACCTATCATATAATTCAGAAGAGGGAGGGGGTTGGGGGGAGGGCTGCATTGAATATCAACGAACTGCTCGTCACAGCGGTGCAGCTCCGCGCCGACCAAAGTTCCACCTCAACAGCCTTTTCCGAAGCTCCGTCACCCACCTTGACATCTGTGATGCGATGTATGCTACAACTCCGCCTAGCCGATGATGGAACACCGCCGGTACTTCCTCTCTGCGGAGAAGGAGGCCCCTCCGGGCAATGATCCCATCACACCCGCCAAATACGTCCACAACTAGGACACCGGGTTTCCACTTCTCGACGCAGCAGCGTCCTGGTATACAAATAGGAGAGGGGAGGGGTCCTGGCTTCAACTTCCACTCGTAGTAGCTTCGCTAGCTACTACAACCATTTCAAGAGTCTACAAAATACCTCGACAGTTTCTTCTCACTTCACCTCACCACTGGAGGAATTACAGTTCAATTTAAAAAAAGTTAGTGTTTTATTCAATCGAAGTCCAAAACAAACAAATGGGCATAAAGAGTTCTTCTTTTTTACATCTGTCCATATGTTTCCAAAAGTACGCCCAATTGAAACAAAAATTCTTCCAGCACTTCACATGTTATTGCGTAACTGGACACCACCAGTCTTCATAGGGGGCGGGTGGTTACCAAATTATCCACCCACACTAATAAAAAAACCTGAACGAAAACAAAACGATTTAAGTGTATTTGTCCAGGTAATATAAAACTTACTCAAAACATCAAACAAATCCGACCATTAGTTACAATCAAATTACAAGTAATTATTCGGCAATCCAGAAAAGTGGTTTCCTTGCCAGGTTTGCTAGTCAGCCAGAAAACATAGATATACAAAAAAACATGACACTAGAGGTTAAGAAAAATAACACGAGCAGCATAAGTATCTATGTTCTGGGACTGGGTTCAAGGAGTAGGAGGTAGGAGTTTGCCGCCATGACGTCACAGGCGGAAGTCACGACCGGCGGCCTGGGACGGCCATGTTATCGACAAAATTGCCTGTTCCACCCCAAAACCCATCTACCCCTACTCTTTCTCTATAATAATTTTTAATCTTCGACAACATCTCACTCCATTCACAACTCCGGGGAATTATTTTAAAAAATTCGCAAAAAACTCTAAACAAATCTAAAAATAAAGAAACATATTATGTTAACCTTACAGTCAACGCACCACACTCACACCACCCCCTTTACGCCTACACCAACTCCCAAAAAAAAAAATGGGGAAAATCGCAAAAAACGAGAAAAAAAATAGAGCAACATACATTTAACTCACACACATCACACAACGCTTGCCTCACGCCCTCCCCAAACAACCATCAGACGTCGAATTATAAAAGAAAACAAAATATAAAAAAATTCTACAAAAAATTAACAGTGTACAACATTACCTACCACTCATCCTAACCACCCTCACCACCCCCCCCCCCCNCATATAATGTTACTTACTCCTACCAACATGTTGAATGTTGGGGACCTTAACATTGACCTCATTGACCTTGAACTCTACAAATTGAGATATAATTATTAAAAAATCGAACAAACATTACTAAAAATCGACGAACATAATATGTTACTGATTTCGAACACCATCTTGAATGTTGGTGACCATAAACTTAATGTAAACAACCTTAAAATCGGAAAATCAAGACAAAATCGTTAAAAATTACAAACATTTTAAATACCATTTAGTAAAAAATTACATACATAATAGGAAGGACCAATTTGGATGAGTGTTACCGTAAAATTTCGATTCTCGTACAGATGACAGAGCACAGCTACTCTCATGTACAACGATCAGCAGATTTCTGAACCCCAAGCTCTATATCTCATTGGCTATATAGCCGATCAATCTTACTACCCTCAAAGCGAATTATCGACTTTATGTAGTGCATACACCCCCTCCCTCCCTCCCCAGGGTAAAACAAACCTCTCGTCTCTCTACTTCCTACGCCATTTTCTTACCATACCTCAGCCTCCATCAAAATTTACTCACATCACCATCCTATCATATGACCTCCCGCCCCCACCCAAATCTGCCCACCATAAATAAATATATCGCGTCCCCTCGACATCCAACCACGCCATCAACAAACCACACGATTATCCACCCTTCTACCTTTCTCTTAACGAAATCCCAACTAGTTCCTGAAGAGACATCTCTCTACCCAAGACTGGCTCTTGCAAGACCAATTCCTGCAAAAACTGCTAGAACAGTGGTGAATTCCAGACCACCATACCACCCAGATATACCAACAGTCGATGACAACCAATTTATAAAAATACGACTACTATGAATGGCCAGGCTAACTAACCAGTTGCGANTATACCAACAGTCGATGACAACCAATTTATAAAAATACGACTACTATGAATGGCCAGGCTAACTAACCAGTTGCGAAACATTCCAGATAAATCTTCCCCAGTTAATTCGTTCGCCTTATAGAATTCAGACGATTTTTTAATCGACCCGAGTAAGACATAATACTTCAGATCCTACCATGGACCCTCCTGCTGCACACACTCGCATAAATTTTATCTAAAACAGACTCTCGAAATTGACTTTACTCACCACTGACATATAAGACTTTCAGAGATGCAGAATGATCTGTATAAGAAATCAAATTCACATTATTGTGAATACATAAATATATTTCATTCTCATATTATATACATACATTCTATCATTCTAATTATTTCATAAATTGATCTTTACATTCCCAGATGTTTCAGATCATGTCTCATCAGATACAACACAGAATCTTCAGTTCTCTAATGATAGAAGATATATCGTTAATGTGCGAGATATCTCCATCTTGTTGCAAAGCGATCTATCAAAAAGTTAATTTGGGTCTTCGGTAAACATTAAGTCAGTATTCTCAGCGTCTTCTGCCTTCTCTTTCGTTCGTTTCAGCAAATGAAAGAGCGCTCTTGAAATCTTCGACCTTCTTCACGCCACCTGCCGAAGGAAACACGTTGGTGAAATGTGTGGTAGCATCGAGAGAATCATCATCCTTCTAATCATATAATTCATCAACACTGTCTTCATAGTCATAATCATCAATGCTGTCTTCATTATCGTCTTCACCTTCTGTTTCATCCTCAATATCAGTTTACTTTTCTTTGTCACATGGTCATCATTAGTATTTAGAGCGGACGACAGTTTATTTTGAAGTTCGTCGACTTCACGCGAAAATCTTGCATGTTTACATTACACACAACCAGACTCTACTGCACTCATTCTGTCTTTAACATTAACTGTCTCATCATTATCGCCTGAAGAATCAGTACCCACCGATGCAGCATGAGGTATTGGCGACATCACTTGCTGGCTGCCAGTAGATGAACTCTGGCAGATTTCGACGTGTTCCTTCAATGTATCTACTTTCATAAACTACTTGGTGCGAAAATTACTTTTCATACAGGTGGTTCTCTCATGTCGCCGAGCATGGCAGCTTTTACTAAAGATCATTCCGCAGTAGCAACACTGTTTTCTGTGTAATTTTACAGCAGTGGGAGAAGGTAGATCCATAGAGGTAATCTCTATATTAGACAAAACAATCAATGGCTCTGATCATATTAATGAAAAAACTGACGTTATTTCTACAATACCAACTTGTGTATCTATATATTTACTAGCTACTGCTCTATATATAAACATACTAACATATTTCATCAGTGGGATTTATGAATTTTTATGCATCCATTCAACCAGACATTTTATCTATTTCCTTTATCACATTACCATGCAGTTACATCTTCAATACAAGTTCTTTGCTCAACTTGAACTCATGCTCCACAAATGACCCATTCTGCACTGCAAATGACCCCCTCATGCTCTGCAAATGACCCCCAAATGACCCCTTAATGATACACAATGACATCTAAATTATACATAATGACCCCTCTTGCTCCTCAAATGACCTCTTATGCTATGTAAATTACCCCCTTTGTTTCTCAAACGAATCCTTAATGTACCATCCTGCTCCACAAATGACCTATAATTGACGCCTCCTGCTCCACAAATTACTCCTCCTGCTCCACAAATTACCACTCCTGTTCCTCAAATCACCCTTGTGCTCTACAAATGACCCCCTCTGCTCCACAATTGACTCATTATGCTCCACAAATGACCCCTAAATTATACCTCTTGCTACACAGTTGACCCCTAATGACTCTTCCTTCTCCGCAAATAATCCCTCTTGTTCCCGCCAATTACCCCTACTGCTCTGTAAATGACCACTAATTGATCCCTCCTGCTCCATAAATTATATTTTCTGCTCTGCAAAAGACCTTTAATGACCTCTAAATGACCACTGATAGTGGTGCGTGCAGTGTTGATTACCGTGTGTGCGGTGCTGATTGCAGTGTTTGCATTGCTTATTGTAGTGTGTGCGGTGCTGATTGCAGTGCTTATTGCGCTGCATGCTGTGCTTATTGTGGTGTCGATTGCGGTGCTGATTAATGGAAAGATTGCGAGATTGATGAAATGAAAATATTGATGGAAAGACTGCTCCTTCGGTCTGAAATCTGCATACAATGTCTGAATACCTGCATGCAAATTGCCAGCTGCAATCACATGGCAATTCTGCGATTGGCTAGTCAATGTCCGCACAATATTTAAAAGGCACAGAATTAAAATTAATTTATTAAAAAAGTATTGTTTAAAGTGCCATTGTACTGTATGCACAAATATAATTTTTTTTTTAATTTAAGAACTTGAATTTTTTAAATAAATAATATTGATGTGATAAATTACTCAGTTAGTCAAAGTCCTGCATCATGCATGTAGGTATACCGATGATTCGAAAAATAACTGTTTAAATTGGATGAATATTAGAGATTTTCGAAATGAAGTTGGTATAAAACAAATATGACTTCTGACAAGTTACATGTTGATGCGATAATACCTTGTCGCAGTGGCTGCAGGGATAAGTTATATCTGGTGGTGCTGATACATGATGATGCAGTCACCATGACTAGATGGATGGATAACTACAATTAATTCTGCACAGATGCTGCACTGAACTGAAAGGTGGTTGGATTGTTAACTCCTCCATGCTTGCGTGTAACTGAAAAAACAATTCTCCAGTCTATACTGGTTCCATGTTCTTGGCTGCAGAAAAGAAAATCGTTTAATCTTAAAGTTCTTACCACAGCACACAGAAAACATGACACCTTGAAGATGGATGCGAAGCCTCTATCTTCAGCTTCGTCGAAGACGAAAATAAGTTGTCGTGATTTGTTTTGGTAGCGGGGTTATTCCTCCATACCGATTCTTTTTAGGTGGAGAATATATGCCCATTTGTCGACCGACCCTCGGATTACATAGCTTCATTATGTGGTTTGCGACATGGGGGCAAAGTCTGCCAATCCGACAAAACACAGGTGTCAGGTGCGGAGATTGAGTAGAAGGTATTTTAAAACCGTCCATTCCGCTTCTCACTCTGTGAATGGGTTACACCTCGGATGGCCATTGGGCTAAGTGGGGTTTAAAGTTTTCATAATTTTCTTCTTCTTCTGTGTGAATGGGTAATTTGGCCTAACGGCGAAGAGCGCAACGTAAAAATACAAAAGTGTGGTGGCCGAGAGGCTGCTGCTTTGCATTATATATAATGTTGTGTGTGTGTGTGTGTGTGTGAATGGGTGGGGGTACGGATCGGTGACTCCTGTGTGAGGAAGGTGGTTGGGCGTTTGAGGTGGTGTGGCAGTACCATGATATAGTAACCAAGCCCTTCACCGCACTGGCTATAGAAAGGGTGGATGATGCATCTCTTATAGCCTCTCTCCACTCATGGCAACCCAAGGCTACTAGTGCCTCCCCTGTGATTTGCAAATTGGGCTCCGCTGCCTGTCTCCCTATGGTAAACAGTTTCCTCGTGGCTGGTAAGGGGCATCTGCCATGATGGCTTGGGCCGATAGTTGTTACCTAGGCCCGACCATCTGCAGGGTGTTGGACCACTTGGCATTCAGGCTGTTGGGGCACAATGCAGGAATTTCTTGTGTGCAGAAATTCTAATGTATGGTAAAGGACAAGTGTCCGATGGCAGCTTGCCGGCTATGCTGCGGGTGGATGGGTGATAACCGTGGACAGTGATGAACACTGGGAGAACTCTGGACCTGTGGGACCTATGGGTAGCCATGGGAAAGGACCTGCGGATTTTGATAATGACGGAAACCGCTCGGGCAGAGTTTCACTGCACGCTGTCTGCAGGTGGTGTGATTGGCGGGGCTGTTGGACATGAGTAAACCCACTAGTGCCATGGCATATAAATGGGAGCAAGGGTTGATAGGTTGGCCCTATCAGATGTTCTCTCTGGTGTTCCGATCAATAGATGTTGCACTCGTGCTGGCAGTGGTAAAATCCATATGCTGGAGGAGGTCTAGAGAGATTCTCCCTCTTAAAGAAAGACCGAGCGGTGAGCAGCCTGCTCCGGTAGTGTCCTGGCAAGATACTAGGGGTCCCCCGGTAGTGCTCCAGCCAGGCACCACACTTGGTAATCTGAGTACAAGGGTCTCAGGCCTTGTGGAAGGGTGCTCCTGGTGGAACTTGTGTATCAAGTCGGGGCTTATGAATTGGTTACCTCAGGTGAATAGCTGGCACACCTGCATTGAGAGGGCGTGATCCCTCTTCCCAGCTGATTGGGTGACCAAAGTGCGGTATGGCCGAAAGGCTAAGAGCACTACGTAAAAATAACAAAAGTATGGCCGGGAGGCTGTATGTTTGCTTATACTTTGTGAAAGGGAGGTGAAGAGGGGGAAGAAGGATGTGGAGACGACAAACATGGCTCGCTGCTCTCCCGACACAACCAAAATTCAACGCCTCCATTCTGTGGTCAGAACTTAAGATTGTACGATTTTCTTTTCTGAAGCCAAGAACATAGAACTAAGATGGACTGAAGACCTTTNAACACCTCCAGTCTGTGGTCAGAACTTAAGATTGTACGATTTTCTTTTCTGAAGCCAAGAACATAGAACTAAGATGGACTGAAGACCTTTTTATTCACTTATACACCAACATGAGGAGATAACAACCCAACTGCTGGTCAGTTCACTGCAGCATCTATATAGCACGAATTGTAGTTATCCATTCTGTCATGGTGGCTGCATCTCATCCGTGCAGCTACTGCGACAAGCTACATTCGCATCAACAGGCCGCACGTCGGAACTCATATTCGTTTTATACGAACTCCATTACGAAAATCTCTCATTTTCATCCATCTTAAAAAGTTATTTTTTTAACTATCGGTATACCTACATGTACGATGCTGGACTTTGACTAACTGTTTAATTTATCAAATCAATATTATTTATTTAAAAAATTTTAATTCTCCAATTTTAAAAATATATTTTTTCATGTAATTTTATATTTGTGCATACAGTACAATGGCATTTTATACAATACTATTCAATTAAATCAATTTTAATTCTTTGCCTTTTAAATATTGTGCGGACATCGACTAGCCAATCATCGAGTTGCCATGTGACTGCAGCAGGCCAATCGCATGCAGGTTTCAAACATTTTATGCAGGAGTCAGTCCATAGGAAAGGTCTTTCCATCAATCTTTCCTCCAGACACGCAATCTTTCTATCAATCAGCACCAAAATCGGCACCACAATCAGTACTGCAAGCAGCACAATAAGCACTGCAATCATCACTGCAATCCTCATCGTACACACCACAATCAGCATCACATGCATTGCAATCAGCACCACATGCACCACAGTCAGGGATGATTGAGGGGTCATTAAGGGTAATTTGTGAAGCAGGAGGAGTCATTTGCGACTATTCGTGGAAAATATAGAGCATTTAGGAGTCATTTATGGAGGTGAATGAGTCATTTGCGGAGCAGAAGAGTTCATAATGTGTCATTTGGGGTAATTTGCGGAGCAGAAGGGGGCATAATGTGTCATTTGGGGTTTTTTGCAGAGCATGAGGGGTCATTTGTGGAGCATGAGTTCAAGTTGAGCAAAGAACTTGTATTGAAGATGTAACTGCATGGTAATGTGATAANGGGTCATTTGTGGAGCATGAGTTCAAGTTGAGCAAAGAACTTGTATTGAAGATGTAACTGCATGGTAATGTGATAAAGGAAATAGATAAAATGTCTGGTTGAATGGATGCATAAAAATTCATAAATCCCACTGATGAAATATGTTAGTATGTTTATATATAGAGCAGTAGCTAGTAAATATATAGATACACAAGTTGGTATTGTAGAAATAACGTCAGTTTTTTCATTANTATATATAGAGCAGTAGCTAGTAAATATATAGATACACAAGTTGGTATTGTAGAAATAACGTCAGTTTTTTCATTAATATGATCAGAGCCATTGATTGTTTTGTCTAATATAGAGATTACCTCTATGGATCTACCTTCTCCCACTGCTGTAAAATTACACAGAAAACAGTGTTGCTACTGCGGAATGATCTTTAGTAAAAGCTGCCATGCTCGGCGACATGAGAGAACCACCTGTATGAAAAGTAATTTTCGCACCAAGTAGTTTATGAAAGTAGATACATTGAAGGAACACGTCGAAATCTGCCAGAGTTCATCTACTGGCAGCCAGCAAGTGATGTCGCCAATACCTCATGCTGCATCGGTGGGTACTGATTCTTCAGGCGATAATGATGAGACAGTTAATGTTAAAGACAGAATGAGTGCAGTAGAGTCTGGTTGTGTGTAATGTAAACATGCAAGATTTTCGCGTGAAGTCGACGAACTTCAAAATAAACTGTCGTCCNAGAGTCTGGTTGTGTGTAATGTAAACATGCAAGATTTTCGCGTGAAGTCGACGAACTTCAAAATAAACTGTCGTCGGCTCTAAATACTAATGATGACCATGTGACAAAGAAAAGTAACTGATATTGAGGATGAAACAGAAGGTTAAGACGATAATGAAGACAGCATTGATGATTATGACTATGAAGACAGTGCTGATGAAGTATATGNATTATGACTATGAAGACAGTGCTGATGAAGTATATGATTAGAAGGATGATGATTCTCTCGATGCTACCACACATTTCACCAACGTGTATCCTTCGGCAGGTGGTGTGAAGAAGGTCGAAGATTTCAAGAGCACTCTTTCATTTGCTGAAACGAACGAAAGAGAAGGCAGAAGACGCTGAGTATACTGACTACATGTTTACCGAAGACCCAAATTAACTCTTTGATAGATCGCTTTGCAACAAGATGGAGATATCTCGCACATTAACGATATATCTTCTATCATTAGAGAACTGAAGATTCTGTGTTGTATCTGATGAGACATGATCTGAAACATCTGGGAATGTAAAGATCAATTTATGAAATAATTAGAATGATAGAATGTATGTATATAATATGAGAATGAAATATATTTATGTATTCACAATAATGTGAATTTGATTTCTTATACAGATCATTCTGCATCTCTGAAAGTCTTATATGTCAGTGGTGAGTAAAGTCGATTTCGAGAGTCTGTTTTAGATAAAATTTATGCGAGTGTGTGCAGCAGGAGGGTCCATGGTAGGATCTGAATTATTATGTCTTACTCAGGTCGATTAAAAAATCGTCTGAATTCTATAAGGCGAACGAATTAACTGGGGAAGATTTATCTGGAATGTTTCGCAACTGGTTAGTTGGCCTGGCCATTCATAGTAGTCGTATTTTTATAAATTGGTTGTCATCGACTGTTGGTATAGCTGGGTGGTATGGTGGNAGGTGAAGAGGGGGAAGAAGGATGTGGAGACGACAAACATGGCTCGCTGCTCTCCCGACACAACCAAAATTCAACACCTCCAGTCTGTGGTCAGAACTTAAGATTGTACGATTTTCTTTTCTGAAGCCAAGAACATAGAACTAAGATGGACTGAAGACCTTTTTATTCACTTATACACCAACATGAGGAGATAACAACCCAACTGCTGGTCAGTTCACTGCAGCATCTATATAGCACGAATTGTAGTTATCCATTCTGTCATGGTGGCTGCATCTCATCCGTGCAGCTACTGCGACAAGCTACATTCGCATCAACAGGCCGCACGTCGGAACTCATATTCGTTTTATACGAACTCCATTACGAAAATCTCTCATTTTCATCCATCTTAAAAAGTTATTTTTTTAACTATCGGTATACCTACATGTACGATGCTAGACTTTGACTAACTGTGTAATTTATCAAATAAATATTATTTATTTAAAAATTTGAATTCTCCAATTTCAAAAATAAATTTTTTCATGTAATTTTATATTAGTGCATACAGTACAATGGCATTTTATACAATACTTTTCAATTAAAACAATTTTAATTCTGTGCCTTTTAAATATTGTGCGGACATTGACTAGCCAATCGCAGAATTGCCATGTGATTGCAGCTGGCAATTTGCATGCAGGTATTCAGACATTGTATGCAGATTTCAGACCGAAGGANAGCAGGAGCAGTCTTTCCATCAATATTTTCATCAATCTCGCAATCTTTCCATTAATCAGCACCGCAATCGACACCACAATAAGCACAGCATGCAGCGCAATAAGCACTGCAATCAGGACCGCACACACTACAATAAGCAATGCAAACACTGTAATCAGCACCGCACACACGGTAATCAACACTGCACGCACCAATATTAGTGGTCATTTAGAGGTCATTAAAGGTCATTTGCAGAGCAGAAAAGATCATTTATGGAGCAGGAGGGATCAATTAGGGGTCATTTACAGAGCAGTAGGGGTAATTTGCGGGAACAAGAGGGATTATTTGCGGAGAAGGAAGAGTCATTAGGGGTCAACTGTGTAGCTGGAGGTATCATTTAGGGGTCATTTGTGGAGCATAATAAGTAAATTGTGGAGCAGAGGGGGTCATTTGTAGAGCACAATGGTGATTTGAGGAACAGGAGGGGTCATTTGTGGAGCAGGAGGAGTAATTTGTGGAGCAGGAGGCATCAATTATAGGTCTTTTGTGGAGCAGGATGGTACATTAAGGGGTCGTTTGAGAAACAAAGGGGGTAATTTACATAGCATAAGGGGTCATTTGAGGAGCAGGAGGGGTCACTATGTATCATTTAGATGTCATTGTGTATCATTAAGGGGTCATTTGGGGGTCATTTGCAGAGCATGAGGGGGTCATTTGCAGTGCAGAATGGGTCATTTGTGGAGCATGAGTTCAAGTTGAGCAAAGAACTTGTATTGAAGATGTAACTGCATGGTAATGTGATAAAGGAAATAGATAAAATGTCTGGTTGAATGGATGCATAAAAATCCATAAATCCCACTGATGAAATGTGTTAGTATGTATATATATAGAGCAGTAGCTAGTAAATATATAGATACACAAGTTGGTATTGTAGAAATAACGTCAGTTTTTTCATTAATATGATCAGAGCCATTGATTGTTTTGTCTAATATAGAGATTACCTCTATGGATCTACCTTCTCCCACTGCTGTAAAAATACACGGAAAACAGTCTTGCTACTGGGGAATGATCTTTAGTAAAAGCTGCCATGCTCGGCGACATGAGAGAACCACCTGTATGAAAAGTAATTTTCGCACCATGTTGTTTATGAAAGTAGATACATTGAAGGAACACATCGAGATCTGCCAGAGTTCGTCTACTGGCAGCCAGCAAGTGATGTCGCCAATACCTCATGCTGCATCAGTGGGTACTGATTCTTCCGGCGATAATGATGAGACAGTTAATGTTAAAGACAGAATGAGTGCAGTAGAGTCTGGTTGTGTGTAATGTAAACTTGCAAGACTTTCGTGTGAAGTCGACGAACTTCAAAATAAACGGTCGTCGGCTCTAAATACTAATGATGACCATGTGACAAAGAAAAGTAAACTGATATTGAGGATGAAACAGAAGGTGAAGACGATAATGAAGACAGCATTGATGATTATGACTATGAAGACAGTGTTGATGAAGTACAAGATTAGAAGGATGATGATTCTCTCGATGCTACCACACATTTCACCAACGTGTATCCTTCGGCAGGTGGTGTGAAGAAGGTCGAAGATTTCTAGAGCTCTTGTTCATTTGCTGAAACGAACGAAAGAGAAGTCAGAATACGCAGAGAAGACTGACTTCATGTTTACCGAAGACCCAAATTAACTTTTTGATAGATTTACACATTCGATCGTTTTGCAACAAGATGGAGATATCTCGCACATCAACGATATATCTTCTATCATTAGATAACTGAAGATTATGTGTTATATCTGATGAGACATGATATGAAACATCTGAGAAATGTAAAGATCAATTTATGAATTAATTAGAATGATAGAATGTATGTATATAATAAGAGATTGAAATATATTTATGTATTCACAATAATGTGAGTTTGATTTGTTATTCAGACCATTCTGCATCTCTGAAAGTCTTATTAGTTCAGTGGTGAGTAAAGTCGATTTCGAGAGTATGTTTTAGATAAAATTTATGCGAGTGTATGCAGCAGGAGGGGCCATGGTAGGATCTGAAGTATTATGTCTTACTCGGGTCGATTAAAAAATCGCCTGAATTCTATAAAGCGAATGAATTAACTGGGGAAGATTTATCTGGAATGTTTCGCAACTGGTTAGTTGGCCTGGCCATTCTTTGTAGTTGTCTTTTTATAAATTGGTTCTCATCGACTGTTGGTATAGCTGGGTGGTATGGTGGTCTGGAATTCACCACTGTTCTAGCAGTTTTTGCAGGAATTGGTCTTGCAAGAGCCAGTCTTGGGTAGAGAGATGTCTCTTCAGGAACTAGTTGGGATTTCGTTAAGAGAAAGGTAGANGGTTGGGATTTCGTTAAGAGAAAGGGAGAAGGGGGGATAATCGTGTGGTTTGTTGATGGCGTGGTTGGATTTCGAGGGGACAAGATATATTTATTTATGGTGGGCAGATTTGGGTGGGGGCGGGAGGTCATATGATAGGATGGTGATGTGAGTAAATTTTGATGGTGGCTGAGGAATGGCAAGAAAATGGCGAGGGAAGTAGAGGGACGTGAGGTTTGTTTTCCCGTGGGGAGGGAGTGAGGTGGTGTATGCACTACATAAAGTCGATAATTCTCTTCGAGGGTAGTAAGATTGATCGGCTATATAGCCAATGAGATATAGAGCTTGGGGTTCACAAATCTGCTGATCGTTGTACCAGGGAGTTGCTGTGCTCATTCATCTGTACGAGAATCTAAATTTTACAGTCACTCTCATCCAAATGGGTTCTTCCTATTAGGTATGTAATTTTTTACTAAATGGTTTTAAAAATGTTTGTAATTTTTAACGATTTTGTCTTGATTTTCCGATTTTAATGTCGTTTACATTAAGTTTATGGTCACCAACATTCAAGATGGTGTTCGGAATCAGTAACATATTATGTTCGTCGATTTTCACTAATGTTTGTTCGAATATTTTATAATTATTTCTCAATTTGTAGAGTTCAAGGTCAATGAGGTCAATGTTAAGGTCCCCAACATTCAACATGTTGGTAGGAGTCAGTAATGTTATATGTTCCTGGAAGTTTTAGAATTTATTTTTATTTCTGCGATTTTTTTTAATTATTTTATGATTGGGAAGGGGTTGATGGGGTAGGTGAGAGCGGTGGTATGAGTGTGAGTTAATGTTGTATGTCCCTTGATTTTTTGGAATTCTTCAGTTTTTTTGCGATTTTTCTCTATTATTTTACGATATGTGGGGGGTTTGTGGAAATAATGGGGTGGGGTGAGGGTGGTGGGATGTCTGTATGTTTAACATTATCTTTCTATTTTTTTTTTTTTTAGAATTTTTTGCGATTATTTATAATTATTTCTTTAATGGGAGTGGGGGAAAGTGATTATGAAGAGGTTGATAAAGGGAAGGGGTAGTTGTGTGTTGACAAAATAGTTGCAAGATGGCGCCGGGTGAGGGGTGCTAGGTCCGTTGATCCTCCCTGCTCCGCTTTACCTGGCTCGCTGTCAGGAATCCTCCTCTCCTGCTTTGAGGATTAATTGGCTCATTCCAATAAAAACCTCTAATCCTCGTGCTTGACTGGTGATTTTTCGAGTCTTGCTTCGAGGAGCTTCAAATGCGCATTCCTCATTTTTCTATTTATTTGGAAATTGTTTGGTGAATAAAAGTAATGCTTTGGTAAAATAATCAATTCTGGAAGTAATGTTTGTGGTGAAACAGGCAATTTTGTCAATAACATGACCGTTCTAGGCCGTCAGCCTACGGCCGTGACCTCCACCTGTTGCGGCATGGCAGAAAACGTTTATCTCTTACTCCTTGAATCCTGTCCTATAACATAGATAATTAAATTACTAACACGAATTAAATAACATTATTTTCACTCCTACAAAATATTAAAATTCTGGTTGACATTAATACACATAATTTTAAAACAACCATTAAAATTCATTGGTACTTAATGCTTTTTAACACCCTTTCCTTTCTCAGGAAAACTCATTTACAAACTTAATTCCCTGAACATGGTTATCAGAAAATTTCTACTGTTACCATTATGCTCCAAATTTCTTTCAAAACAACATTATCCGTCCATGTAATGCACAATCTTTCAAACATCTAACTGAGAATTTTTTAAACATGCTAAACGGACTCAATTCATTAATACATTTTTAAACTGATCATTTTTTTCAAGCATCTGGCTGCACATAATTAATTGAGACAAAATAATGAATCAATCATTTACACTTTCTTACATTAATCTAGGCCTACACTAACAAATATAACAACAATCTATTAAACTTTCCCTTAAGCTTGTCGTAACACTTTATTTTCATTACTTTATTCCTTGTCCGTGAACTACGTTTTGTTTTCCTTTCTCAGCGAACTCATACTGTTACATACAGGTCAGCAACTCGTGTCTCGCCATGCTAGGCTAGTTAGCAGGATTCTGTAACACTTTCAAATCAGAATCACATTTGCTGGGCGCTTGCCCTGCCATAAAGCCAAACAAACATTAACTGACAGAAAAAAATTTACTTTTAACACATAACAAATATTAATTAAACTTCAGTGGCCTTTCCCACGATTCGTAAAAAAAAAAATACACAAACCAAACCAAATAATATCCAACTTCATTAGCTGAACAGTCCTGTGTCTGAGGTCATCTCTCTCTTCCTTGAGATGACCAGGGATTTTGCACCAGGGTACCACCAAATGCACAACTACCTCGCCAACCCGAAATTTTTACATGTCTTCACAGACAAAACTAACATGAGCGCTGAAAAGGATTCTAAAAAAAAAAGAGAACAAATCAACAATCCAAAACAACATTAAAACTAGGTAAAATTTATACTTAGATTTTACTTTTTTTTTTTTTTCTCATCCAGGTCCTGGTTAACAATCGTCCACATCCTGGCAGTATTTTTCACCTTAACCCATGTACAGTGATTTCGAAGGGGGTAGGGGGGTAGTAGTCTCTCGCCATTCTTTCGTCATTCTTGCGACTTGAGTCTCCTTACTTCTTACCTCTGCGACTCCTCTTGTCACCATGCAGCACTTCAAGTGTTAGCTTAAATTATAATCCCAAAAACTAAGTAAACACAAAACAAGCGAATGACATAACCCTTCACATTTCCTGTGAAAGAAGATGGACATTTCTTAAATAATAAAGTTAACATCTAGCTTACTGCTTACATTGTCTAAGAAAATACATCCAACAAGTTTCCAAATTTTTGTCGGTGAGATTTCATTTCTACTTACCCATGGTCGCCAGTTCAATTCATTCCGGAAGTGTTCTTCTTGAGTAAACCCCTCTACTGGGACTCAAACCCACATAATTCCACCTGTCCTCCTGTGCAATCACACCTCTTACAGATGTACTGTCATATCTCGCGCAGGGGCCATTGTGGCTGAGCGGTTAGACTGCTCG